>JBAJNP010001317.1:31101-64166 GCA_036877545.1 Yasuhikotakia modesta | reverse complement strand
CACACACACACACACTCATTCATTCATTTACTCACACACACACACACACACACTCACACACACTCACGCTCACACACTGATTTCAGTTTCAATGATTCACACATTCCCATTCAAATCACTTTTCCTGTATCTTTTAATCATACATTCAGAAAAGTAAGACAAATGTATTACAGCTGAACAGACACAACCAAACATCTCTTTTTGACATGGGTCAAATATAAAATCACCTCAAATGTCATACAGGACAAAGCAAAATCACTACAAGATAACAAGACAAAAAACTTTCCAGTTTCTGTGCTTCTTAAAAGCAAAAAGTCTTTAGACTTTTCATAGATTAGGGTTTATTATTCATAATTCTTATTCATATTATTAATTGATAAAATATTTATTTTTCATGTTATTCATTATTCACTCTGTAAACTGTGCCAACCATCGTGACCTGAGATTATCATTCATAACATGAACATAACATTGTTTATTTTTCAGAGCCCAACCATATTACCCTCTCTGAATGTTAACAAAACATTTGTTTAAATCATATATTTTCCAAATACAGATAAAATGGCTTATTCTGACCAGACAACAACTAAACTGTATTAAAATGTTTAGCATTACTTACAGCTTCTGTAAGGGCAAACAATTTAAAAGCTAAAACGTGTTCCTCGTGAAGACAGAAAGCTACTGTTTACAGGATTCATCTGAAAAAGAAAGAGAGACAAAAATAACGTTACTAATAATGAATGAGTTTGTTTAAACGTATATTACTTTTACAAACAGCGATCACAGTAACCCACAGTACTTCTAATGTTGTAGCACAGTGCAACATTACAGGACAAACAGGTGTGCATTACAGTTTGGGTCATTTAATGAAAGACACAAACACAACGTTATAATGGAACAGAACAGCTGAAACACACATATGAGCCTGTGAGGGTTTCATTCACAGAACTTTAGTTTGATTGTACTGACCCACTTTAAGGAATCGGACCCTTCCTGCGCTCACACTGCAGGGCCCAAGTGCACCGTTCTCCTCCTCTGCCTCCTCCTCCTCCTCACCTTCCTCGTTACTTCTCTTCCCCTCTGCCCCCTGCTCCTCCTCACACCTCCCCTCATCACTCACACCTCCCAGGCCTGAGTGAGGAGAGTTTTCTGATGGGTACTCACAAACTCTCTCCAGCTGGGTGTCACTGAAACACACCTTCCCCTAGCAGAGACACAGAGCGAGAGGCATCAGTAAGAACAATCACAACTAATAACAATCACTCACACATTTGGAAACAACAGGAACATGAAACTGTATCAAAACACTCGTCTGTGATGATAAACCCAACAAGCTTCCATGAGTGACGTTTCCAGTGAGCACAGAAACTGAACAGCATCAGACATTACACTCTTTCTGTATATAACACACAGTGTGAGGAGTTCTTTGTATGTATAAATACCCAGATGGTTTGATAACCTGTGCCACAGTGCTGTACAATTAATCTGACTTTAATTTTTAAGTAACTAAAAAGCCAGAAGCATATAAACAGCATTTTAACATCTTCAAGAATTGGGACAAAACATTGATGAGACAAAATTGAATTGCCCTGTAAATTAGGCCTCGCTGTCTCTTATTTCCAAAACACCAGAGTGACACTTTCTAATTAAACATACAGAGTAGTGAGATGACATCCGGTGTTTATGTACACAGACAACTTATGACTGTCATTTACTCATTCATTTTAGTAGACGCTTTTTTTCCCCAAAGCGACTTACAGTGAATTCAAGAAACATATTTTTTATCAGGACTTGCCTTCCCCTGGGATCGAACCCACAACCTTTGCGGTGTTAACGCAACGCTCTACCAGTTGAGCTAATAGAATTGTGTTCAGTTACTGTTGGTCTAATGCACTCGCTTGTCTGATACAGGAAGTGAGATCACTTGAAGGAGGAAGTGAGTGAGAGAGCTGTCACAGGACTGCTACAAATCTTACAGAACAAGGGCTAATCTAATGCTGATGTTACACATTCAACTTTTATCAATTTGGATAAGAAACTTATTGAAAAATTGAGAAATAACATGTGCAGCTGCTGCTTTAAGTGTACATTAGACATAGGATAAAACAGTCAAAGTTTCACACTGAAACTCAAATCATTGCTGTAAAGCATTCAGCTGCATGCTATCATTCTGCTTTATTCACTTCCTGTGGAAACTGCATTAAAGGATTATTGTTCTGTTTCCACCAGAACAAGTTCATTTAATTTCTGTTCTGCTGATTTTCTTTGTGTAGCCTGTGTCCCACCTAACTAACTATGTCAGAAATGTATAAATGCAAACTTTGAGCTACACACATCTCAAGAAGTGAGTTTTCTACAACTGAATTTTCTAGAATTGCATGAGCCATTTTTCTGCAGCTGAAAAGACGACCTGCAATCGTGACAGATGAGGGCACGACTGCAGCAGATTAACCTCAGTCTGTTCGTAGACAATTACCCAGAACCCAGCAAAAAAAAAATAAACAGCCTAAAGTGCAGTTTATTTCTTATGTGCTAAGCAGTTCACAATGAGGAACAAGAATGATTGAAGTTTCTCAGGAAGCATCTATGCTGCTCTTATACAGCATTTGAAAGTCTTAGTTCAGACAGGGAGACGGTCTCTGAAGTGTGATGGCGTGAGACATAAGCCTAATCCAGGTTTAACATCCAGCAACCACTTTAGCCACAATCAAAGACGACAGAGATGTCCTGGAAAGATCAAGCAGTCATGCATGTCTTGGGCCATTATCACCTTTACAAATTTAAATTAATTCTGAACCACATCCTCACACTATTCAAAACTTTTCACATACAATAAAATATTTCTCATGGCTTAGCAGCACATTTCTGTGTAAACGTAGCATTTTCTGCTGAGCAAAATGCATTGCTCTAATAAACAACAGGCAAACACAGATCTGTTCACTCACCACTTTCGATGTCCCTCTGTTCTTCACCAAGCACGACCGCCCAAGATACTGGTATCCTCCAATCACCTCAATCTCTTCTGCTGTTGGATACCTCTTTTTGCCTGCCTCCTTGTTGCCACTGGTGGTAGATGTGGTCACCTGGCCCTGTGGCACTGCTTTTGACGGAGCCCCTATGGGCCCTGTCCCTGTTGAAGCACCTCCAGAAGGAGCTACCCCACAAGTCCTCCTTGGGGTAATTGTGATGGTAGTTCCCCTCTTTCCTGGTCCACTAGAGGCACTCCTAATGGAAAAGAGAGGTGGGGAGGGAGATGGGGTGCAAGGAGATGACGATGAAGGGCAACTGTCTTGTTGTGGGGCTTTTGAAGAGTTTTCAGTTGATTGGGGACTTTGGGCATTGATGGTGAAGGACCTGCCCTGCTGGGGTTTAAGAAATATTAGTTGGGTTTGTGGAAAACTGGAACTTGCGAGTGTTTGTGATTTCTGTGTCTGTCTGAGTATGTCTGGTTTCTTCTGGCCTTCTGCGGTCCTAACCTCCTGTTCTGTGCTAAGCTGTGCCTCTCTGTCGCTGTGGGACCCACATCCTGCTTCACGTTCCTTCAGCTGCATACGTTTTACCTGTCGCTGCACCATCTGAACATCTGTTGACTCCACTGCCTCAGTTTTGTCACAATCCCTTGCTGTACCATAATTCCACATTCTGGCAGTCTCTGGCAGGATGTCTGGTGATTGTGCGTTTTTGATGGGTTTGTATTGACCCTGAGAACCTTGTATGGAAATATCAGATTTTCGTTCACTGATACATACTGTAGTCCTGGAGCCCGCTGACTTGAGGTTATAAATCCGACTCATCGTGTCTAGTGAATCTGAAAGAGGTGGGGAGGGAGAAACAGAGGAAGAAAGATATTTGTCCTCTAACAGCTCTCTCTCTCTTTTGTCCTCTCCTCCGTCAAGGTTTTGTCTTCTCCAAATACTACGTGTTCCACACTCCTCTACATGGCATGCTGGCTCTGTTTCTCTGAAGATCTCCCCGGATTCTCTTTCTGCTGAGGCTGACTGCAAGTGCGACAGAGCGACAGGAACAGGAAGTTGAGGGCTTGGCTTTGCATTGGTAACTTCCTGTGTGACGTCAAACAGTTTGAAAGTTTGCAATGCGGTTTCCTCCTGTTGAGTCTGTGTCACTTCTCTAATGGTTCCTTCTGCCTTTCTTCTGTCCTCTTCTCTGCCATCCATTATTTTAGCATTCCTATCTCTCTGCCTTTCCTCCTGCTGGCAGATTCTGTCCCTTAAAGACTCCACCCGGGTCAGAGGTCGCCCAGACTTCCAGCTTGCTCTCCTCTCCACTCCTCCATGCTTTCCATCTCCAGCAGGGAGACTTATCCTCCTTTCTGCTGATACATTAACTCCATAAAAAACTGTTCTGGGGATAGTTACCTCCTCCTGGGTGCAGGGTTTGTTCTGAGCCAGTGGACCAGCCTGTTGTGATAACTGAAGGGGAAAATGACTCCTTTCTGCAGCCTGTTTTGAAAGATTTAGAAATTGTTTATGCTCTTTTTTATAATGGTGGCTCATGGCAACAACAGTGTGAACAGTGTTCTGATTTATTTTACTTACGTCTTGGTCTCCACATGAAAACATCTGTCCTGCCCTATCAAGGTCCCTTTCAGTCTTAACTTTTTCCATGTGACAATGCAGATCTTCTGTCTCCTGGAAAAGGACCATGTTAGAGGGATGTAGACTGCTGTCCACTGACAGAGTGGTGACATCCTGACATTGCACATCTACAGAACGATCAATGACTGTGTTGTATTCTGTACTATCTGTATCTAATGGTGGGATATGTGTACTATGGGATTGAGTGAAACATGCAACCATATTCCCTTCATCTTGATTCCATCTTCTCTTGGATTCTGCTCTCTGTTCCATTTGGAATTCTGTTTGTATTTCCATTGTCTCTTTCTCAATTACCTCTTCTTGCCTCTTTTCTCTTTGTATCGCTTTACCTATCTTCATCTCTCTCTCATCATCTTCACATACTCGTTTGCTGTCTGTTTCTGAGCTGATTTCCTTGATTGGAACTCGCCTGGCGAAGGCCTGTTCTCCATGTGCACTGAGAACATTTTCCTCAGACTCTCTGCAAACAGTTTGATCTGTTACTTTTTCCATTCGTCTACCTTTCTGTCTCTTTTCATGCATCACCAGCTCTTCGTCATGTTTGTGTGGCCTTCCGGCTCTGGACTCACACTTTGGGCGGTCTGTCACCATCACATATTGCTGGACTCTGCGGTCTGAGTAAGTTCTCTGTACCATCTTACACTCCAGCTCCTCCTCACATACTCCATTCTCCTTGGGACACACCACACGTTCAGAGAAGCTAAACGAGCGCTTGGGAACACCTCTAAATATCGGCCCAGTGTCCTCCTCCTCTGTCCACAGCTCCTCCTGCACAAACAGGTCTCCTGTGCTGTTCCTGAGCTGGTTCTCACCTAAGTGCTCAAAGCAGTCTGTGCTCTTGGAGCGCATTGGGGGTTTGGGAGTTTCACCAAACTTACTGAGCAGCTGACTGACTCGGCCACCGCTCTCAGTCGCTCCTCCAGCCCTGTGGTTTGTAAGTCTGTCTGCTCTTCGCATGACAGTCCTCGATATCTCATGTCTACATATCTTCTCTCTCTCTAAATGTTCTCTGCTGCTCACTCTGTCTTTCACCCCAGCAGTCCGTGCTTCTGTAATGGGCGGTTTGATGATCAAAACTTCTGATGCCCTGATCTCAGTTACACTTCCTCCACCAGCCAGAAACTCCCTCAAATCCATCCTCATCCTCGTCTCTTCCTCCTGTACAACTTTTTGCTCATTCCCTTCCTGTCTATCTTTGCTATTTGTTTCTTTCTCAATAATGATAATATTGTTCGCCTTAATAGTGTGAAGGCCTGTGCTGGGTAAGAAGTGTCCTGTGCTGGGTGAGAAGAGGCCTGTGCTAGCCTCTACTTCTCTGCACTTGTTAACTTGTTCTTTCCCAGAACCTCCGTGTTTCTCTTTACCTTCACTTTTATTCTCCAACTCTCTCTCCTTACCTCTACTCCCTTCTTTCCCTGTATTAACATTTGCACTGTTCTCCCCGTCTCTGATCTTTCTGTTGTTTCTCCTCCAGCTGTTCTCAGAACAGAGAAAGGGGTTCTGTCGGATCGGGCTGATGGTTTCTCTGGGTATCTGATTTTCAGCTTTTGGCTCTGGGTCAGTTTGCATGTGGAATGTGACTTTACGGTCCCTCTGCTCTGTAACGATGTCCTCTCTGATGCCAAAGACATTTGGAGTTTGTCCTCCCTCTTTTCCTCTCTCCTTCTCTCTCTCTTCATCCTGCTTTGCCTTCCGTCTCTGGATAATCCCTCGCTTCCAGGCAGGCATGTTTGCCAGTCTCTCCTCTTCCTCTCGCTCTCGTCTCTCTTTCTCCTCTTCCTCTCGTCGCTTTCGCTCCAGAAGAAGCTGCTTCCATTCTGGTAGGGTTGACAGAGACATTTCCAGACAGTGCTCAACAAAAATGAGCCGTTTTTACTTGAGATATTTCACTTTAAGGAAACGTTTTTCTTCTGGTATTATCTTGGAAACCTGTCAAGACAAATACAAAACAAGAGAGATCAGTTACAATCACCTGATAAACAGAGCATCTGCACACATATTTAACTGCCTTAAACTTCCCTTACAATAAAAAATAAAGTCTGTGATCAAAGCATCAGTTAAACTGATTCACACTATTGTCCCTTAGTAAAAGTTTAGATCGCTGCCTAAAATGTGCTCAGAAAAGCTTTAATTCATATGCCCAAATACTTTAAATGAGTTTTGAGACAAACATCTCCAGGGCTGTACGGTTTAATGTAATACGAGAGCACCATATCTTTCCAGATATAATTATACAAAAAATATAAAAAAAAAATAAAAAACATTTTTTGATTATGTATAAGTATTATGTTTAATGAGTTGTTAGTAATCATGAACGAATATCATAACACAGACATTTCTTAGAAGAAAAATGTGACATTTCTTTTTTTAGTTATTTAAAACCAATAAAAGAAATCTTCATTAAATATAAATTACCTGTTGTTTTCTGATTCACTGGTATAAACTTCTCTTCATCTTTGTTGTTGTGACTCCAAACAGATGCGACCAAAGTCCCAGTCACTGTGACAATTCCTGCAAAATGGAGGCAGAAATCTTACCAACAATTCATCCGGAGGCAGAAATCTTTAGTTGTTTCATGTTTCAGTGATTCTCTGGCAGTGTTTTCCTGTGAATCAGAGCCCCTGTAGTAAATACTGCAGCTTTAGTGGTGCAGGACTGTAATCCCATAATTACATTAAACTCCAGCAGGAGAATGACAGGCACACACTATACTGACTAAGAAGTTTAACTACCGTCTGTCGTCTTCCATCTCTTCCTCTCTAGCCCTCCCTCAACAGAGGAGTCGATATCTGTAGAGTTAGGTGAGGTGAGCGGCATTAAACGTCAGCTCTTAGATAACACACAAAACAGCAGCTCACAGCTACAGTCTGATCTCACCTGATACACACAGAACAGCAGCTCACAGCTACAGTCTGATCTCACCTGATACACACAAAACAGCAGCTCACAGCTACAGTCTGATCTCACCTGATACACACAGAACAGCAGCTCACAGCTACAGTCTGATCTCACCTGATACACACAGAACAGCAGCTCACAGCTACAGTCTGATCTCACCTGACACACACAGAACAGCAGCTCACAGCTACAGTCTGATCTCACCTGACACACACAGAACAGCAGCTCACAGCTACAGTCTGATCTCACCTGACACACACAAAACAGCAGCTCACAGCTACAGTCTGATCTCACCTGACACACACAGAACAGCAGCTCACAGCTACAGTCTGATCTCACCTGATACACACAGAACAGCAGCTCACAGCTACAGTCTGATCTCACCTGATACACACAAAACAGCAGCTCACAGCTACAGTCTGATCTCACCTGACACACACAGAACAGCAGCTCACAGCTACAGTCTGATCTCACCTGACACACACAGAACAGCAGCTCACAGCTACAGTCTGATCTCACCTGACACACACAAAACAGCAGCTCACAGCTACAGTCTGATCTCACCTGATACACACAAAACAGCAGCTCACAGCTACAGCAGATATTTATTAATTCATCAGATATCGCACTAATCAGTGTCACTAGAATAAATCATAACAGAATCAAGTTATCAAACAGTTTGAATCATTTATTTGAAAATTTGTCTTTCTAAAAATCTTTAAAAAATATACATGATACTGGAAAAACGCTTGCATTGAGTTACACACATTTTTTTTAGGTTACAAAGGAACAAATATTTTTAATTACAAATTGTCAAAGTTTAAGTTTAAAAAATACTATCATAAAAAATAAATTTAAAACAATGTTTACTGACCTTTTAGAAATACATTCAGCACTTGGTGACTTTGCATCCATTATGTAAACATTTCAAGACACAAAAAGACATATTTTCCAGTAGGTATGACACATTACATGAACACAAGCTGTTTTCTAAACCCTCCCAAATCTATTTCACACATTTATCCCAACAGATGTGTATTAAACATCACTGACGTTACAACATATAAGCACTACGGTACAACACTTTCCTGCAAAAGCCTTAACAAATGATGAAAAACACTGTTGATCTAAAGAACAGTGTCCAGTCTACAGTTGGAAATGTTATAGTTGCTCATGTGCTTGGATGTGATAAACTAGTAACTAGCTGCTAAACTAATTTCTATCCCTGCTGTGAGTCAGCACAGATGTGACTGTCAGACAGATTGCTGGTATAATTTCAGATGTGTATGAAGCAATAATAAATGTCTGGTAAAAAGAATCATGTGATCTACAGCATCAAGAAGCAATGACAGCACACTTTAAGGCGATATCAGATGATCATTTGAGTGTAAAGAAGTATGCGAGATGAGAATCAGTGCTGCATTGTGAACAATCACAGGATATGAACTCATCAGGGCTATACTTGTTTAACCCGTAAAGTCCCCCCAAATTTTTCCACACTTTTAACTCCTGAAGTCCCAAAGTGACATTTAATGAACAATCTGGTTCACTCATGTGACGATGTGTGCATTTTTGTTGCCATGGCAATATTTTCAATATCCCAACCAAGAAAATATTTTGTAAAAACTACACACATTGTCACATGACTTGTTCATGGATGTTTAGTAAATGTCACTAAGGGACTTCCTGAGTTAAAGATGGGAAAAAAACCTTCCTAGGTAATTTAGAGTGTGTGTTTGACACCGGTGTCCCTGTGGCTCCTTACAGGTTAAAGCACATAAATGCACCTCAGGTTTTTAGACACTCTTCATGGACAGCATAACAAAACTAGATTTGAATTTGAACTTTGGCGATAACCAATCAAATATTTAAAAGCTGCAATACTAACAGATGAAATCAAACATTGTACAGTGTAAATTAAACTAAGTTCATACAGAAACTGTCATCCACCCGCGGACTCTGGCACCATTTTAACATTTGCCTTTCTACCTTGAAATGCATCCTTCAGAGACAACATCTTACAGCTTTCAATTTAGTTTCTGCTAGTCAATATGCTAATTTGTGATATCAGCTAGTAGAACTGTAACCTTGCATCACAAATCACATAATTACTTGTGTAAAAATAAACTGATATCAAAAATATCTGAAGGATATGTGCATGTTTAAGAGATTTGAATAGATTTCAGTCAGAACTAACTAAGGATACTAACTAACACTAACAATCCATTAACAGCAAAATACACGTATGGTGTGTTACTGGAGAGAACTTCCTGTTAAATATCAAATTAAAAGGTTGTTTTTCTCAGCGCTGCTTGTGGATGTTGTTATTGCCCTCATCAATGCCCTCCTGTGGCACACAGAAGAGCTTCAGCTTGCTCTGCAGCTGTCGGCTGAGGTAAGAGCAGTCCTGCGTGTCCAGAGAGTGAGCGCCAATCAGATAGAGCGTCAGATAACCGGCCAGCAGGAGTCGGTCTAATGGAAAGGTGGGAAGAACCCACAGCAGCAGCAGCAGCTCCACACACACTGGATGTCTCAGGTGAGCATACAGGCGCTGAGCGGGAGGAGACTTCAGAGACAGAGGATCTTCCAGACCCAAACACTCATAATACACCTGACAAACACACAACACACCACATTTACAACAACAGGAAACGTCTCACTCAGTCAGTGTTCCCTCACACAATAAAAACTTGCCACCTGTTTTTCTGATCTCATTTCTGGTTTTAATGCAAAGACTGAGAAAATAAACACAAATGAAATGCAAAGAGCGGTACCTGTTTGATGCCCAGTAACTCAGGATAGTCAAAAATGAGCAGAATGCTGCAGATTACAGCCCAGCACAGGAAGTGTAGCACAAAACAAATGAGAGGGAACCAGATGTTCCACGATGTGTTTTGCACCGACCACAGACAGGGGGCGCCGGTTACTGGCTGCCAACAGCGCATCAATATCTGCGCAGGACACGATTACAGTCAGGACAGCAGTTACACACATTACAACATAATCCATAGACTGGATGAATTATAATTCAAGACTGCGGTCTCATTTAGGGTGTAAACATACACTGTTTACTGAAAACACGTTTAGTTGGACTTTCTCTAGATTTGTCACTTTTCACACCTGCAATTTCCAGGTTATCTAAACAAGCCTGTAAACAGGCAGAACGTCACATCGTTACCTGCAGTGCCGTGGCGGTGGTGGAGCAGTACACGGCTCGAGTCAGAACCCCCAGATGTTTGTGACAGGCTCGTTTGACAGGAGCCCAGGCCATCACGCTGTGCTGAACACTGAAGAGGACCAGAAGGAAGACATCCACAGCCACGGCCTTTAACACCCCGCCGTCCCGCAGAGCCACAGACCACGACACGGACTCTGAGCACAGACGCTTTATTAACATTCATTACCACATGAATGCATTTATTAACATTCATTACCACATGAATGCATTTATTAACATTCATTACCACATGAATGCATTTATTAACATTCATTACCACATGAATGCATTTATTAACAGTGCGTGAGCTCCGTCACACACAATGTACTGTTGTGTGCATATCATTCACGGGCACATGACCGTAACAACACACCAGCTTACCTCGACACAGAAGCGCGTCCCCGTTCAGGTTGTGATAGATGGCACGAAACGACACGAAACGAACGAAATCAGCACCGGTAACGAAGACGAAGATGAAATTAATGAACGCGGAAACACAAAGAAAACAGTCGCGAACAGTGACGGACGCCATGACGCTGTTTGCGTTTGAAACGGGAGCGCGCCGCTTCCGGCGGCCGTGACGCATGAGCGAAATATTACATTACACGTTTAATAAACTTTAAGTATATAAGTATTCAACGTTAAATATATGTATATAATTTATGTTTCGTGTTTTTCTCGCCATAATAAGTGTACCATGGAAACGTTTCTGATTAAGTAGTGAAACTACTAGTGAAAGCGGAAGTTTGTTCTGCTATTTTGCTCCTGTCGTGGAAGCAGCAGGTGTTTTAATCTAAACAACACTTGCGCTAAACGCTCTTAGCTTTGACGTGTTTATACATTGATTTTAAACTTTTAACACTTTCATTTAATATAATTAAACCTTTATTTTGAATAATCGCCTGTTTCCGTGTTTTGTCGCGGCAGATCCTGGATCAGCGGCATCACCCCGTTTGGCTCCAGCCGTATGACAGAGCAGAGGCGAAATCTGACTCCAGATCAGCCGCTTTGAAAGCAGCGGTGACGTGGGTCTGACGGCAGAACCATGGCGCCGGTTCGGTCGGTGAGCGCTGCGCTGCTTGTCGCGTTTAGTGCCGCTGTCGCGCTGCTGACACAGGAGGATTCATTCCGACGGAAGGTACATTTTTAATCGTTTATATTGGCGATTTTAAGACGTTTAATACAGAACAAGCGGTTTACTAGCAGAACCGTCTTTATTTGGGCAGAAGTCACGTGTGCGAATAGTTTCAGTTCACTTTAACACGACATTTAGTCTGGAAGTTAAACATCTGTCGTGCAGGGGTTATATTGTACGCTAATGTCTTTATAATGATGGCTTTATATGTAAGCGCTCGTGTTTATTTAGTTAATGGTGGTTCTCCGTATAAGAACTTACAAATGCCGTCCGTGGTGCTTAAGACAGCTGCGATCATTTATAGCATCTTGTGCTGATAAACTGCTTCAAACTCAGCTGTCTGTAGAGGTGAACCCTGGACTGGAGCCCTTCAGGCCTCACCCTGGGCTCAGTCTGGTGCATGTGCGGGCGCTGGGGAGCAGCGACACCCTGCATTTCCTCCTGTGTAACCGGGGAGCTCCAGCCCTGCTGCTGGTCCACACCAACAGCACACAGTCCGCCCTGCAGGTGGACTGGCCGGCCTTCACATCCAGCAGTTCCCCCGGCAGCCTGCGGGTGGTGCCAGAGAGCAGCGTGCGGTACAGCAGCGCGCTTGCGTTCACAAGGGTGAGTTTGACAGACAGATAAACAAGTGGACAAAGAAATAGTACAGAAAACATAACTAAACAAAAACAATCAAATGAGTTACATTAAGGAGCAAAGTGAAACAAATGATTTCTGTGTTTGCCTCAGCTTTGGGAATATAGTGACGTCAACAACACAGCAGACCCAGAACACGCACCAGAGTCCAGTTTCTCCCCTCCTTATGAGCTGCAGAACTTCACCTGGTCTGATCTGAACGCAACAGTTAACCAGTCTGACCACACGATCACGTTCTGTGGGGGTGACAGGACAGCTAGCTTTAACAATGGCTCCCTCTGCCTGCAGGTGAGGAGAACAGCGACTAACACCTGATCTGTGTCTAACACTGTAGAATCACGTGTGTGTCTGATATCTCCTGTGGCGTCAGATCTCAGCCTTTGAGTCAGAAGGTCGTGAGTCTGTGTGGCCCAGCCTGCTGCATAACGCAAACTCCAGCCAGCTGCGTGTGTGGCTGGACGGTGTGACGTCGCAGGTCAATTGCTCCAGATTTCTTCTGGAGCTCCAGACGGTTGGAGACTCTGGATTCCAGGGCAGGGTGGATGCACGCAACTCTATAGACGATGAATACACACCCTCCATTTTTAAGGTGAAAACACTGAGTTGATCCGCTGAATCTTCAGGGAGATCCTTCACTGACATGTAAAAACATGCAAAATATAAAAGTGGTTAAATGTAAGAACAAAACAAGAGCCTGTTTGTTGGATATTTGTATTATAATATGTAACACAATAACAAAATCCTGACACACAGCTGTGTGTGACCATTAAATCTTCATTATATCATGTGAGTGTGCATGAAACCACACTCACGTGATATAAGGTTGTTGTGGGTGTTTGTTCTGTTTCTCTTGTTCTCAGGTGAATCAGTGGGTTTGGTTTCCTGTCAACAGCAGCAGGGTTTGGGGTTACACTCAGTGGAAGCCCGTAGCGTATCGTAAGCCCAGCCCGGTGTTTGAGGACGCCACACCCTGCCGGCACTCCAAGCCCGTTCCTTTCGGCCGTCTGCCCCCGTCGGGTCTGATTCAGGCGTATTTCAGAGGTCAGACTCAGAACTATGGGCTCAACGTGAGCTTTGGGATGGCAGGAGACCCGTTCTACAACATCACCAATTACCTCAGCTGGTGAGAGAGCGCTGAAGTACTTCACCCTAACATCTGTGTGAGGAGGACTGAGGCCTGACTTTAATACTGGCTTATTTAACTGGTTTTCAGTCCATGAATCTGTTGACTTGTGCTGTTCTTCAAGATGAAGTTATATGATGCTTGTGTGACCAAAAGTAAATCAAGATAAAGGGAAAAAAGTTGTTCACCTGGTCCTTAATTTAATGAAACCTTTATTTTTTTACATGAAGCATTAGAAGTTTAATCAAACAATGCCTTTTACTAAATAAACTTATAATGACACAGGGGCAGTTTGATTGATAAATCAGATCATTTTTGTGTGTTATGTGACACTGACACCTGTAAGACACTTGAAGACTTTGTTCTGTGGGTGACCGTAGCTCAACTGCTAGAGTTTTGCGTTAGCAGCGTGGGTGTACTGATCAAATGTGTAAGTTCACTATAAGTCATTATAGACAAACGTACCTGTAATCTGTTCTCTTGAAACAAATGCTCTCACAGGATGATACAAAACAACTCGTAGGTCACAAGGCCTGAGTTAGGAAACTCTGCCCTGTATGTTTAACTGCCAGCTGAATGTTAATCATTAGGTTTTGTTAAATATTAACCCGCTAAGATCATATGTGATTGGATGCTTGATCTGATCTCACTCTCATTTTCTTTACAGGACTGTATTAATGGGCAGAGGCGCCCCCCCGGTCGATTCCTTCTCTGTGTTAATCATCATCATCATGGCTGTTGGGCTTGGCACTCCATTGGCAATTATTATTGTGGGTGGAGTTTTTGTTTGGATCCGCAGGAGGACATCGCAGCCAATGGGTTATGAGCCAATTAACTAGGAGGTTATAATACGAGAGCATGCACACATCAACGGTACCGTGTCCACGTGTGTCAGAATCCCACAGGAACTCTCAGGATTGGTTGGTGCTCTGTGGACTGAAAAGACAGTTATTACATTCCCTTCAGTTTGTCACAATCACATTTCGTACATTGATTTATAGTTTCTCAAATGCTTTTTGTTTATCCATAAATCTGTTTGCATTTTGACCATTTTAAAAAGATCTGTAAGATATATGCAAATGATTTCATAACTGAATTGCAGATTTACAGTAATTGTTTCTTTTTATTTTGCTAATATTTTCTATGGGGTGTTTTAAAGATTTGGAGGAGTTTATAATAAAGTTTGATGAGCTGTAAATGTCATTAGTGTATAAACAGCTGAACTGCACTGAATGGTGTAAATCATTGTATCAATGTGTCTATAAATACCTCAGATGTTCAGTGTTTGTTCTTTATTAATCTGCTTTATTAATCTGCTTTAAAGCTGCTGAGTGTGAAACATCAAATACTCTTAAAACAACACCCAGACATTAAACATTTGAAATGGTCCTCAGGACACATTAAATCTGAATACAGGAAACATTGATCAAACCTCAGATCACGTCTCACCAAACAATACAATGACAAAAACAATAGCACAGCAAGTATTGTGCGATGTATTAGCCATCAAATACGTTCTTGTGAGATGATGCGAGTAGATTATACTTCAGCCCTAAATCAAGAGAGTGAAATAACAGAACACGTTTTGAGCATTAAGAAAATAAGGCCACATTTGGGGCCAAAAAGATTTTCTGTTAATTCTTATGGAAAATAAACATTTCACTTGAAAGCACAAGTTTCATGCTGTCATACGTCTAGATGCTTTTATATATTCAAGCAAAAAGTACTTCTGTTTCTGTCACCAGACTAACTGAGTGACAAGTACTGACTGAGTTCAGACGACCAGCGGTCACATTCATCATCATCATCATCATCATCATCAGTCTTTTTGAATGATTCGGTGCGCTGAATCATCACGTGAGAACAGAAAACATCTCCACTCACACCCCAAGCGCCTCAGGCTCACCCCCACCACCTCTGTTTTGGGGGTGGGGCTGTAGTGGGTGAGGCAACATCAAACACCACCTTCTGCCCCTCAGCCGAGCAGATGTAGTAAAGGTTTGCCCCCAGCAGGGCAAGAAGAGGTAAAAAGGAGAGGCCGAAGCCCAGAGCTCGGACGCTGCTGCGGAACATGACACAGACCCAATAAATCAGTCTGAGGATGCAAAAACAACAAATACAAGTGATTTATTAAGCAACAAAAATATAATCCTGCAAAGCGTAACAATAAACTTAACGCTGTGTACAGTAGCTCTTAAACTCAACACACCTGCCAAACACAAAGATGATGCTGAGGAGTGGGACCAGTTTCAGCATTTCCTGTTGGGTGTAGGTTGCCATGACAGCAAGCTGCAGGAAATACAGTAAGTACAGATGGAGCGACTCTCTAACATAGTGACTGTGTACAGACACCTCTCCCGTCCTCCACGTCCCATCAAACAGAGGCTTCAGTGTCCCAAAGCTCAGACGACACACACCCTGAACCAGCACACCTTTAACACACACAAACCACAGCACAGCATGGGCTTACAAAACTCTGATGGACGGATTCAGTCAAACACTCAGTACAGTAACTTCAGTGTCATCCGTAGTATTTTAAAACAGTTTCCTGACATTTGTCATCTTAGAGACTTCATCAAAACACAAACCAAAAAATGCCAATAATGCTCTGTAACATTTAGCACTGACATTAACTCATTTACGTGCATACATCTGCACACAGACAATCATAATTTCATTATCGTTTCATAAGCAGCCGTTTTAATAAGAATCAAGCGATTCACTCACCCAGCACTATAGGGATGGTGGCAAAAAAAGCAGAGCGCAGTGTATAGAGCAGCCTGAGGGGGGCACTGTCGAGAGAAGGGGAGTTAAAGGGCAGCAGCTTGTACCCTCCCCATGTCAATACTGGAAAAATCACTGCAGCAGCCATTAAAGACACACACAGCCTCACAACCTCCCCACAGCAGCCGTCTACAATACAGAAAGACAGAAACACAGGAAAAGGAATTCTTCACTTTAAATGATCTCCACTAATACTGAACTATTATGTGGACACAGATTGTCCAATATTCTGTATCAGGCTTATTTATTAACTGCAATCTGTACATCTTTATATGATGACATTAATGTTTGTGTTTAGCCCATTTACAGTAGTCTCACAACACACATACAGTAACTGTATCAATAATTTACAAGTGAATATTACGCAAATACTGAAGAACATATTTAATTTCAACATATTTAAGCAACTATATCATTATATATAGATTTCATCTGCAATCTGTCAGCATGAACGTATGCTGCAAATAAATAAAATAAATAAATACAAAATAAAGAAGAAAGTCATGGTTCTTTACCTCTGGGTTTGTGCAGATCATGAACCCACTGGGGGTGGAGGTGTACCGGCCAACTTGTGTGACTGTTTTGTGATGTTTCTGTGGATGTTTTGTTGATCTCCTCTCTGACCGTACTGCTTTCATTCAGGTCCTCCTGATCAGCTGCAGGCTTTACTATCATTACAGTTGGAGTGAAGACCTGTCTGGTTCTCTCTGACATCCAGGTCTGCTGGAGAACATCAGCATCACCGTCATCTTCCTCTTCATCATCAGCCAATGAGCCATCTCCTTCCTTCTTCAACTGCCCTCTTCTTTCACCTTCATCTTTGTTCCTCTTGTCCTCCATCTCCATCCAGGTCTCTGGTTCCTCCAGATCTCCTGATATCTCTATAAGTGCCACTGGCCATCCTTCAAGTGAGCTGCTGTCTCTTCCTAAAACCTCCAACCACCGCCCGGTGCTGGACTCTGTCTGCTCTTCATGAGTTCTCCGAGGTTCTGCGAGGTTCTCACGGGTGTTTTCAGCGGGCCGCTCTTCAGACCCTTTAAACCCAGCAGCGTCTGTCATGGCGGCACCTGTTCGACTCTGTTGTGTGAATGGGACGGTTGCTCCGTTTCTGCTCGGTCGGCTGGATTTGTCAAAGCCGTGAGTACAGAAAGAAACAGATTTGAAACTAGTGCAGAATAACCTGCGGTTCAACTTTTATAGTCCAGAAATTCCTCACGTATTACTGAGTGCGTTCACGCGCGCGCGCGCTCCCGTGTTGGGCTCACACACAGTCCGGAAGCGCCTGTTCCCCGTTTATCCTGAAACCCACACAAGCACGGATCCAGTCACTCCAGATAAATCTGTTAATATTAATACAAGCTGCTTTAGAGTGAAACGATTAATGAAAAACTGTGATTTCAGGTTCAAACACACCCTGAGCGACATCAACTCCTTCACAAACAAACCTCAGTTAGACACACGGACCTGTTCTGTCCTGATACTTCACGCATAAACACATAAGAAACAAACAAACACATAAGAAACAAACAAACATAAGAAACAAACATACAGGTGTGGCAGCTGGTAAATCACTTGACTAGTCTTTCCCTTTTAATATCACGTGACTCGTCAACGCCTCTAACAGGTGGAGACGTATATTTACCCGAAACTGCTAATACGAAATTACATTTTAAATTACTTTTTGTTTTTTAATTAAATGATATGTACAAAAATGTTTTCACCATTATGTTTTTTTCCTTTATTATTAACAAATATACAACATGCAAAAATATCTCATCTCGGTCACAACAGCAGACATTTCACTTGCTTAGTATCCTGTATCTTGTGTTGCACATTACATCGAAACAAATTCCTAGTGCTGTAATGTGTCCTTTACTGTACTTGTCCGTACATTTGTTCCTGGTTGTGATTAACGCAACACCACCGAACAGATGAGACGCGCTGATTTTAGCGCTACACGTGCGGGTCTGGTGCGATGAAACCAAACTTCCCCGTAGACCCACCCTACGTCCCCTTTAACCAATCATCACACTGCTTGCGCTACAGCAGCCAATCACAATGGAGAAGTCTTTCCGAGTGACACAAGCACGCGGAAGTTAGTTTGTCACCGACAGCGAAAGCTGCGCTGTTTCTTCAACGCATCATCGCTAATATCATGTTTAATTTCGCGGAATTATCCTTTCATTTGTGTTAATATCCTGACTCGACATGAGCGCTGTGTGCCGGGAGGTCGTGACTCTCCAGCTGGGACATTATTCCAACTTCATCGGGACACACTGGTGGAACCTGCAGGTGGGCTTGTTTATAGCGGGCGATGAAGCTAAACTAGACCACCAGTTATGTATAACACACACCTCTGTCTCTCTGTAGGATGCAGCCCTGTGTTATGACGCAGATTTGCCCGCGGGTGAGCTGCAAAGCGATGTTTTGTTCAGAGAGGGTCTCACTCTGGGCGGTCACGTCACATACACCCCTCGACTCATCGCAATGGACCTCAAAGGTAAAAGCATTAGATCTGTACAGCTCAGGAGAGCTTCAGTTTATTATACAAACAGGCTGGAGAAAAATCATATCCATTAGTTCATCCAGATCTGTTGTTTCTGCGTAATAAAAGCTTAATAAAAGAGTCATACAGCTAGAGTTCATTTAATGTGCAGCTGTGCTGTTGTACTAAATGTCATGTCAGGATTGTATGCTTTTGCTGTTTCTACAGGAAGTCTTCAGACTCTGCGGCAGGAGGGCAGTTTGTATGAAACACAAAATGAAGCCACAACATTTACGTGGTAAATGTGTGTGTTTGTGTCTGTTATTCACATGCATGATATAGTTCACTGTAAAGTGTTTGTGTCTGTTGTCTGATTCCTAACTATGTACTTAATGAAATATCTTTAAAAAAATGAATCTGTGAGTTTTTGGCTTTCCAGGGACGGGCAGATTATGACCCATAAAGAGAGTCCGTCCATCAAGAACTCTTTCTTACAAGATCTTGAGGGTTTGGATGTGAGTGTGGCTTATAGTGTGACATCAGGGTCTCTGTTACACTGAAGTGACGCTTCTGAAGGGTTCCTGTCTTTTCTTTTCTCTAGACGGAAGTTTTTCTAGCCGAGTCAGATTTCTCTTCATCTGACCGACGCTCAGGTGAGATCATGTGTGTGACAGCACAGCAACGTTAGCATGACCTTAATGCACTTGTGTAGTAATCTGCAGAGCTTGTTGTTAGAAAGTGAAAGTGGCATATTTGTCAGGTTAAATGCATCCTCTGGATTAAACTCATACGGGAGGCGATTGAACACACAGCTGGAGGAACCACAGTCATTTCCTGACAGCAGCGGGAATCGTTCCTGCAGCCCCTGGGTTACACTTGGACTCTAACCATTAGGCCAGCATGCATGCATGAAAGTTGATTTTTTTTCTGGTAGCAGTTGCCATGGAGACGGTAAACAGCAGTCTGGAGCGGATACAGAAATCCTACAGGTTGGAGGAAAGTGTGAGAGTGTGGTCCGATTTCCTGAGGATTCACCTTCACCCGCGCACCATCTCTGTCATTAACCAGTACAATCATGATGGGTGAGTAGATGATGTTCTCTAGAGTGACTGCTGGTATTACTGTGTTAATAACTGCTGTGTGTGTGTGTCACAGTGAGTCGGAGCGTCTGGAAGCATTCGCTCAGGGTCAAGCGCTCTTACAGGCCTCACTGCTGGAGGATTTGGAGGACCGGCTGCATTTCTTTGTGGAAGAATGTGATTATCTGCAGGTAAACGCCATATGTCACCCCACAGACTCTTCCACATGTAATATCACCCCACAGACTCTTCCACATGTAATATCACCCCACAGACTCTTCCACATGAGTGTTCATAGAATCATTTACTGGAATGGTTGTAATTTATGGTGATTTCAAAATTGTAATCACATAAGCAACTGGATTTAATTTAAGTTAATGTAATATTTACCCAGCAGAATACTATAAAATAATCTGATCAACAAACTACCAGTCCAAAATTTAGGCATATTCATATTTTGTTAACAAATATGAATAATGTATGAGTAAATGAGTTAAAAGGTAGTTTTGGGAATTATGTTGTAAAAATATATCTGATGATATTTCTATATATAGTTCCCATCTGAGCTGGGGTCCTGTTGGCTGCTTGTTGTCATTCGAGCCAATTGATCAATTTCTGATAAAATCTCTGTCTGTCGTCCGGTTTCTCCTGCTCAGGGCTTTCAGCTGTTCTGTGATCTTGCAGACGGGTTTTCAGGCTTGGGGTCAAAGGTCACAGAGATGTTGCAGGACTCTTATGGAGGTCGTGGGATCCTCACCTGGGGCGTGGCTCCTGTCAGTCATTCAGACACGGTGAGGTGATGTTGTATGTTCTTTAGAACCGAACAGTCAGGTGATGATCAGATGGTTTTATGTCATGAAATTAGCTGTGCTCACACACAAAGTATTTTTACAATGTGTCTGTGTCTGTTACACACATAATTTGTGTTACTTCCTTTGTGTTCAGTGTTGTCAGAATATAAAGGATGTGTTCCATATGATGAACTGTGCGTTAGGAACGGTTAGCATGGCCAATCACAGCTCGCTCTTCTGCCCTTTGACCCTGCGGGGGGGTTTGGGGAGACGCCCTCCGCCACCCACAACCTTCCCTCTGCTGAACTCTGATGTGAGTATCTTAATGTTTCCTTAAACACAGTCATCTCTCACCAGTGGCATATAAACCTTCTCTTAGTCTCACTGCAGTTTCACTCCAGTGCTGTTTTTATATTCGTCTGTCTGTTTCTCTCAGTCTCACTGCCGTTTCACTCCAGTGCTGTTTTTATATTCGTCTGTCTGTTTCTCTCAGTCTCACTGCCGTTTCACTCCAGTGCTGTTTTTATATTCGTCTGTCTGTTTCTCTCAGTCTCACTGCCGTTTCACTCCAGTGCTGTTTTTATATTCGTCTGTCTGTTTCTCTCAGTTGTCACTGCAGTTTCACTCCAGTGCGGTTCTGGCTGTTGCACTGGACACCATGACAGTGTCGTATAGACTGAGGCAGAACAGCGTACCCATGTGGCAACTTTCAGATGCTCTGGCCGTCTCAGGCAGAAAGGTATTAAAGCCAGTGATCTTTGTGAGATTTTAATTCATGAAACTTTATTTAATTGTAAAGAAAACACATTACCATTGTTTTTGTTTGATTTTTAGTCACTGCAGTTTTTATATCTCCTGTCTGTTTCCAGGTTGTTTCTGCTTATGGCTCCATTCCGTTTCCCATGATGCACGGGAGCTGTCTTCCGGATGCCCTCAATGCGTTCTCTGATGTGTTGCCCTGGAGACCCCTATCAGCTTGCCCAGAACTCGGTGATGGACGCTGTTTTGGCCAATCAGTGACTCTAAAGGGTTTGGAGGGGCAGAGTATAATCAGGTGAGCAATTTGTGACGCTAACTCACCTTTGCTAGTTAATACAACTTTTATATTTGAGTTGTGAAATTAGTTCTTTTCAGCATCGTCTGCATAAAACATTTGTATTCCAGACAGCTTTATTATAACAAGATGGATCTAGTGAAACTGGTTGTGATGGTTCACATGCAGCACTGTAGTAATTGTTGTAACTATTGTGACTGTGTTGTTGTAAAAGTGTCTCTGTAACTGGTGAAGCATTGTATTAGCGGCACAAAGATTGTTTGAATTTCCCAGGGAACACAATATGTGAAAATATATACATATTAAGATATTCTGTATATCTGAAATGTACTGTAGATCATTCTGACCAAAGCATAAAGGTAACATTGTATTAACGTTGTGCAGTCCTCTGCTGCCTGGAGCTGAGCTGTCCAGCCCTCTGCACTCTGAAGACACAGGAGAGGGTGTGCTGGCTGCTTACATCAGACTACATTACCCATCAGCTCCACTGTGAGTCTCTCTCTCTCACACACACACACACACACACACACACACACACACACACACACTCCTGTAACTGTAATAATGGCATGGCAGGGTCAGTGTGGAGCTCTGCACTGCGGTTGTTAACACAGCTGATATCTGTCTCTCTGCAGGTCTGTGCAGCTGGTGTCCAGCCCCAGTAAACTTACACCTCCCTTTCCTCAGATGTTTAGTCCAGGTCTGAGTCCACAGGGTTTCCTGCAGCCCGCAGCTGCTTCTGGTGTGTAATATTACAGCCGTTCTGTGTTCTCTGGTCTTGCACAGTGTAAAAATATTACAGCTTCATATTAAGTTAAATTCAACATATTAAGTTAAATTCAGTTGATAGATGTTTTGTCACTGTTGATTTACTAAAGACAAGATGTTACTTTTATTTTTTTATTCTGCTTTTTAAATAAAAACATTTACATTGGTGTTAAAGCTCATACTTTTTGAGAGCTGTGAAGCTTTTGTGTCATGGCCATATTTTCTCATTCAGATGTTAGTTTTTATCATGCTAGTCTCATGTGTAATGTTTTAACTGTATTTTAATGTGTGCTAGCGTTGATCATGTACTAGTTCTGTAACTGTGTGACTGTTTGTAAGTAATTAACATTATTCCCCTGCCCTCTTCTTCTGGTGTGTTGTGTGTTGTGTGTTTAAGAGCCTCTTACTGTTCTCTGTGTCCTTCACAGCCTCTGCTCCTCTGGTCTCTAGTCTTCCAATATTGACGTCTCTGCAGTCCAGCCCGGCTGTGGGTCTCCAGCTGTCAGAGCTACAGAAGGCATGCGCAGCGCTGGACCTGCGGCGCGTGGCCCCCAGTTTCCTCTCTCAGGGGCTGGAGCCGGGAGAGTTGACAGAAGCCATGGAGCAGCTGCGCAGCCTGGCGAACTGCTACTGCCTGGATCACCTTCACTCTTCCTCAGATGATGACTGAGAGATGCTTAGAGTGCTCTGCTGACCCCGACCCTGTAGAGTCACAGCCCAGCTCCACTCTCAACATCAGTTAGGTCTGGAGCTGTTGTTACTGCATGTTCCCGCTAAGGATTGTGGGATGTGAGCTCAGTGAACGCTCCCCACCGAAAGAGCTGGAGTGATTCAGAAAACACAGAGAAAACTCATCTGCAGGACAGAAGAAAATAAATATTCCTTCTCTTGGAAGATTTTGCTTGTCTGTGTGTATAAACCTTAAACAGATCTGCTGACCACAAGCCATCATCCACACTTAAGAAAGTTAACGGTTACAAAATAAAATGCTTTAAGAAACTATTTTACTATGATTAACTCTTTCTACTGTCTGAACTTCAGTATAGTTATTAAATGGCTGATCTGTGTTTTTGTTTTGTTAATAAATTTCCTTTCATTTATTAACAAACTCACGATCTAATGAAATATTCATGAGGTGGAACTTGATGCTGGAGAATAAAAGGGTATCTTCACAATTTAAGATTCATTTGTTCAGTTCCTTGCTAAGTAAAACCATCATGTTTAATTTGTAGAAATAAACGCTTTCATTCTAGAAACATTAACGGTTAACGTGTATTTATCTCTATATAGAGATATAAGGTGTTTTATAACATAAAGGTTTAAAAGAGAGTTTATATTTCTGCAGTAGCATTTTTCAGTATCGCTTCTCGGCTGTTTGGTTAAGATAAACGCATCAGATTCAGGCCGTGAAGTTTGTGGATGGAAAGATCACGTCATTCTCGCGCTGCACAGGGAATGACGGGTAATGTAGTTCGGTTCCGTTATTAATACTACATAGTATCTGTACAACAACGTTTACCAGCATATTGTTTTTATTATTTTCTATTACGTTTAATTAAAACGATAATTAACACATTTAAGTTCAAGGATTGTTGTAATTGTGTAATTATATATTTGCATACACAGTATCATGGCGTATCAAAAAGACTGAACATTTATCAGCTTAGGGTTTGGTAAATTGTTAATATTGCTTTAGTGAAATTATATAATTACAGTTTTATTGGTTGTCTTCAATTCTTTTTCATAGTGTAAAATATCTATTTCATACTGAGCCCTCATATGTCGTCCCATCAGCTGTTGCTGTTGTATGTGACTTCTGTCGTTCAGAAGTAAATGCTGTTTTATGTCAGTACACAACCCTCATAAAGCACAGCACATGAGACATTTTAAACACACCTCCATTAATTCAAATGATCCAGATGGGTTATAATTACTTTTATTTTTATACATCTCAGGATTTAAACATGCAACTCCAAAGACAAAAATGTTACAAGACTTGCAGCATTACAAACCGAGTTTCTATGTGTTATAAGATCTAAACAGTGTGGCTCCATGCATGAGTTGAGCTGAGGTTTTTCTGGAAAGCAAGACTGTCAAAAGGACAGGCAGATAAAGTGTAAAACGGCAGAACTAATATGCTGGTAGAGTCCCGTCTGTTTTCTTTAGGAGCTGGACAAATCCAAAAATTTGATGAGGAAAAAAAAGACATTTCTCTTCAAATGGGCAAAAACAATTAATACAGTCTGTGTCAAAAAACATTGTCAGATTTCTGTTCATTTTGAATAATGTTAGATGTTCTAAATGTTTTATTAAAACTTCTTAATTAGCACATTTTAATTCTAAACAATAAAGCACAATAACAGAGAATAAGGTGCATCATGACAGCATTACAACAGCAGCATTACAGCTCATGAACTGGAGAACCAGACAGATGTGTGGAGACAGAACAGACAGTGTCTGAAATATCTGATGACCTGTCAGACATCTTAGATTTAGCCAGAGAATGAGCTGTTCAATAATCCAGTGAATGAAATGAATTCTGTGAATCTGTTTCTGTATTAAAGGCACTTATATGCACTGTAACGCTCACCAATATCTTTTTAAACATATTAAAAGGTGGTAACAAATTAAACTCATCCATACTACATACAGTGCAGTACTGCAGTTCTACGGTACCCTCAGTGCAGTACTGCAGTTCTACGGTACCCTCAGTGCAGTACTACAGTACAGTAAATGTGTTTTATTCCCTAGAAAGCTGGGAGCCTAAGATTAAAAAGAATTAAAAATATAGCTTTTTATATCCCTTTTCTTATAAACAAGTTTGATCAAATCAATCACACAGATTTTTATAAAAATTAAAAGTTGTATAATAACTCTATGTATCTGCAGTACATGGCTCTGTTTTTATCTCTGAGGTAAATATTAAAAGGAAAACGAGAGTAAAACCCCCTGGGCTCACAGCGAATGCCTCTGACAGGACTGTACCATAATCACTTCTCAAAGGCTTGTGACTGGCTGGTGGAATTACTGGTTGTGTGGTGATGCAGAGGGTGTCGCTTAGCATAATGAGAGGAACAGTGAGAATATAGAGGAAGTTGTGCTTTGGAAAACATGTAACAAATTCGATTTCGTAGCCGTTTCATTTCTTGTGAATTGTTGTTCTTCAGCACAAATACTCCTGAGATTTAGAGTTAAACACAAACGCATCAGCAAGGGTCAAACAGGCATCTCTGATGTGTCCAATCCCAGAGCCTGAGCTTCCTCTGCGGTCAGACCACCTTTCAGCATCCTCCTCACTAACAGACAAGAAAGATGTAATATTTACCACATTACAGCTGAACTGATAAGTAGGTTAACCAGTTATCAGAACTAACAATTATGTCATTTACAGACAAAATGTTTGTTAACACACATGACTTTCGGTTTGCGCGGGACCGCCGGCGCTCGCGGGGTTCAGCTCTTTCTCTGGGACTCTGAGTGGCCGAACGCACAATTCTCTCCATGATTTCATCGGCCGCATCCTCTGTGACGTTCTGATAATCTTCATTTGCAGCTGCCACAGCTGTTCGGCCTGCAGAGAACAATCCCATACATGCTCTAAAAACATTCTTTATATAGAATATTTATATATCCTTATATACATCAAGAACTAGTTAGTCGACAAAACAGTGTAGTGCCTCAGATAACATTATTGTAAGTGACAATAATATCCTGAAACCTAAAAGACGAAGCCAAATATTGCTTTACATTTTTTTTGGAAATTGTATTGTTTATTAATATTTAATATTATTAATAAACATATTTACTTTAATAAATATTAAAGTAAAAAATTACTTTAAATACTTTAAATTTACTTTTTTTATTAAATAAACTTTAATATTTTGTAGTTTTTTTAAATGTTGATAAGGTTGTTTTAGGGTGTAATGTTTACTGATGTATTAGGGTGAAACTGGGATGACTGGAGAGCTACTGTAGTGTTGATGTCACATTATGTAGGAGCTTCTGTGATGGTTTGGGGCTCATTAACACGGGTTCAACACGGTTCAGCCTCCCACCTCTGCCGGCTCTGTTGGCCCGTGAACGGATTCGTAACCCAGGCACAGTAGAGCCGTCGCTGCTGCCCCCCTGCAGGCTGCTCTTCAGCACAACCTTCATCTGCTCGTGTTCAGCTGCATCTTCAGCATGACTCAAACCCTGGACCTCACTCTCCTGTCCTGCAGTGAGGGGGGCACTGCTGCCCCCACCCAGCTGTACACAAAGAGTTCACTGTTTACACAAGATACTGAGAGCTCATGAGCTCCACCTAATCATTACAAAATTCTGATTTTGTGAAAATTCTCAGTTTGCACAATGCATTTCTGCATATAACAGAGCAGGTAGACACACAAACACAGCCCTACAAAACACTACCCATTATTTCCTGGTTAGATGCAACAACTTTTGTTATCTTGTTAATGATGAGTGTGAATTTCAGCTTCATTCTCAGTTAATAAGACAAACACAAACTATATATGCTTATAATGTAAGACATTAGTTATTAATATTCAACAGTATATGGACAATAACCATCGCAAAGGGACAATCTAGTAAAAACACACATTCATACCTCACTGTCATCTTCATCATCAATCTATGGTGAGAAAGAGGCAAAGGGTTAGACCACCACTGAACAATCGTAACTCTAAATCTGTTCCACTGAACAATCGTAGCTCTAGAACTGTCCCACTCAACAAACTCTAGATCTGTTCCACTGAACAATCGTAGCTCTAGATCTTCTGTTCACTGACTGCTTCAGGGTCTGTGTCTGTGTTTGTACTGGGACATGAACCCACAACCCTTTTACCATTACAACCATTGTACCATTACAACCACTAAACATGTGAATGGAGGGCTGAACAATAGAGCAGAAGAAAATCTAAATCTACAGTTTCAGCCCATAAGGAAACGTGTCAATCATCGGTGAGGATCTGTCCAGAGCTTCACATGCAGCATCAGTGTTTCCTGAACATTTAAAAGACAAATGAAAGCCTGTCTGTCTGACAGGGTTTAAGGGTCTGAGCTGTGGGTGGGTTCAGGGACTCACCTGTGTGCTGATGTCTGTTATCATTTTGCCTCGTGTCTTGTTTCTCTCTCTGTGATCGGCCCGCTTCTGTTTCTGCTGCAGGACGCGGTCCCGCGTGGTGCGATACTCCAGCGCAAATTCACTGATTATCTTACTGAAGCGATTGACGCTCATGTCCCGGACGCTGTAGGCCGGGTGGCCCAGGAACAGCAGAAATGAGTGGAACCTGCAGATAGAGAGGCTGCGAGTAAACACACACATGTATATATACTTTACTTATTGATCGCTAACAATCACGTGCTGTGCTCTTAAACTGTGTTATTTTGCACATTCTTGTGTTTAATACTGCTTCCACAGAGCTGCTGTGAAGTGTCTGCATTCAGCAGAAACCCTAACCTGTTCATCACCCTGCGGTGAACCGTTTTCAGGACGATAATCCTCTCAGCACAGTCCCTCAAGAAGTCGGACATCTTCTGCTTCAGGGTGGGCTTCATCTCATGCTTGGCAATCATTTTCAGGTGGTCCCATGATGCTTTGCAGCGCCACTCCATCTGAGTCAAATTCTCCTGGAGCTGGTCAAAATCTACCTGGAAAAAGAGACAAACTCACCATGACTACGACTGATAAATACTAGCAGTACTCAGCTTACTGACACGACACAGATTAATTCTTGATAGTGAATGCTGCAGATATGTGCCATACTTTGGCTGAGCGTGTTATTGCTCCAATTTCTGAGTAAAGATCGCTGCTCTCATGGAAGTTCTCCACAACAATACTGCAGACATGATGAAGGAGAGACTGTTTGTGGACTGTGTCCTTCACTTCCGGAACCTTCTCCAGATAACTCAGATCAAAGCCTTTAGCCTGGGAAAACAATCCTCAGTCCTTGTATTTTAATAGTGTGTGTGTGTGTGTGTGTGTGTGTGTGTGTGTGTGTGTGTGTGCGAATCTCACATTTGATCCATTTAGGAAGTTGCCGATCGTGAGCAGTGTGGACAGGATGTATCGCAGCGTTTTATTTTTCTCCAGTTGATCCATGCCCTCCTTCAGGTCCTGTAGTGGCTCGGCCACTTCCTGTCCAACAGGAAACTTTGCATGGTTAATTGAACCTGTTAAATAATTCTAGACCGGGCCACAGAGAATGGTGTCATTCAGTGACATCACAGAAGTGACATCAGAACACATTCCCTCCATCATGACGGGTCACAAACATGTGGATGAGTATGTTTACAACAAAGCAGCCTGTAGCAAACCTGTCTGATATTTTATGCAATATTATAATACTTTATTTTATAAGTAACAATGTGAATTTTAATGTTTGACAATCTCTCACCTTCTCAGTGGCCTCATAATCCATTTTAAAAGCCCAGAGCTGCAGACGGGCCGAGAGTTCACTGATGGAGGACAGCGTGAGGAGAAACTGCTCAGCGCTGCCCAGAGGAACATCAGGGTTCTGCAGCTGAGCCTCCTGGATCCTCTGCTTCTCCTCCTCTGAGGGAATCATGCTGAGGATTTTCTGCAGAGAGAGAGACAGTCAAGACAAACAGCTTCTGCAACTGAAGATCTGAAGATCACCTGGTGAGCTTGTAGTACCTCAATCCCCTCCTTGTTCAGCGCGTACTCATCAAAGTTCAGTATGGCAGTTTTGATGGTGCGGGGGGGTGGCAGGACTGTGAGGCCAATGTTGATGGAGTTGCTGCGTTTGGAGTCGAGGACAATGATTTCCTGACGCTTCCCGTCTGATGCTGTTTTCTGACACAGAACAAAATGATCTTTTGTGTTTGGCAATTTTGAATCATTTTGGTCTGTTTGTGTTGTGTGTGTTTTATGTTCTGAAGACATGAATGAAAAACACATTAATGTCCACATCTGACAGCGGCGTTCCACCTCACAGAAAACATTTGCCTTTTTTAATGGACAGAAATTCACCATTCACTTTATTAGGACTGTAAACACTAATAAACATTAGGACTGTTTGTAAGTGATTTTTTATTTCATTTAATTGTTTTTTTTTTACATATTTGACTTTATTTAGCCTTTGAGCTTGTGAGAGTCAGTGACCAGCACTGCCCCACAAAGGAGTCCAGAGAAGGATTAGGAGGTCACACATCAGCAGTCACTGGAATAAAAGCTGACCTCTCAACACCTGAGTTTAGACCAGCACAAGCTGCTTTTGCTGGAGAAACCACAGCTTACCTTGGTCACAGGCACCTCCTTGGATTTGCTCTCAAAGAGATGTTCAAGTTTAGAAGTGTCAAGTTTCACAGGTTCAAGTCTGGACCAGAGTGACTCTTGGCTTCGCCTGTGGTTGCGATAGATCCAGTCAGCAGGACGGACTTCACTCCAGAACAGCCTGATGGTTTTCCTCCTTTTCTGAAACAGTGGAGGTTCTGCTTGGCCCAGCTGTGGTGATCCGGTCTGCTGAGGAGGAGGAGCAGAGGTGGAGAAGCAGGGAGGGGGGGGGGGGACGCGAACGTTGAACACAGGAGGAGGTGGAGGGCAGCCAAATATGGGCGGAGGAGGTGGCAGGTTGAAAGGGCAGGGAGGTGGAGGAGGTGGAGGGGGCAGGTCTCCAGAGCTCAGTAAACTTCCAGAATCCAAAACGTTCTGGTCGTCTTCGTCTCCCAGGTCAGTGAAGTCAATGTCTCCAATGCGAAGCTCCCGTGGAGTCGCCAGCAGCTGGTCCCAGATGTAGTCTGACTCCTTCTTCTGGGGTTGTGAGTGTTGAGAAGTGGGTGTGGGTTTCTCATGGGCCTCCTTCATTTCGATTGGTGGAGAAGTAAGACCCTTTACCACATCTCCAAAGCGCTCCGCAAATGTCCGAATGTTGCCCTGATGCTCCATTTTCTTATCTCCTTCGCTTGTATAGCTGTTCTCCTCCTGCAGACATTGCATTTCCTGCGCAGAAACAGATGAATCATCACTTTGTTCTTTCTCCGTTTTGTCCTGCTCCTCATCCTCGTCTTCTTCTGGCTGTTTGCTCTGTGAGTACAGCATGTCCAACATGAAGAGTTTACTGTTGAGAATCTTGTTTCGTTCTTCATTCACGTTGACACTTGTAGACCACTGACCTGCAGAACAAACAGACAGACGATCAGACAAGTCTCAGAAGATTGCAACAGACATGAACAGACTGAAATTCAGAACATTATTTACTTAAAGCTGCAATCAGCAAACTCTCTTTATCACCATCCCTGTTTGAAACATCAACTTCATGTACTCCTCATTCAGATCAAATGAAGCCAAACTGTCATTTTCCAGGAAATCAAGCTTGATCACTTTAAACTAAAACTTACTGACCCCATTTAAACTTCTCACAGACCCATGACCATTTCAAGCGCCATATTAACAATAAATTAGCCGTACCTCAGAAAAACATCCTGGAGACAGGATTTGACAGAAACATGGGACTCTTTATTAGAAATAGAAATTTATTAAAAGTCTAGTATTTACAGTACGCCAGCAACTATCTAATGAAAAGAAAAAGCCACGTCTCAGAAAAATAACTTTGTTTTCTTACCTGTGTTGACTGTGAGTCTATCTTCCCTTTCTAGTGTACTACTGGCTGAAGATATGCTGGAGGCAGAGCAGTTATCTTTTTCGTTCACTTCTTCATTCTGTCGTTCTTTATCGCTCAAGATCTCACTCTCCTCCGTCTCTCCGTCAGGAGTTTCCTGTTCAGAGCCTTCATCTTCCTCTGTGACTGGTTCCTTAGCCACACCCACTTTTGCACTTATCTCCTCCACTTCCTGTTCCTCCTCTGGTTTTTCTGTGTGTTCCATCTTCTCCTCGGGTTCTAGAGTCTCTACATCTTGTTCTGTATAAGGTTAGGGTTAGCATGTATACTGGAACAACAACCTGCTCTTAGCACTGCTACAGTCTGAGTGAAACAGCACAAGGCAGAATAATGTATCCCACAATGCAAAGCGTGTGATTGTCATTTATAACGAGATATTAGTGATGTCTTTCTGAATGCTTTGTTCAGCTGATCGGGGGTGTGAGGGCTCTGTCTTTTCAATCAGTTGTTTCCCCTCATGGAAATGAATAGGAAACACACCTCTGAAAAACAGCTTGTTTCACAGTGTGTGTGCGTGTAAGAGGTGACAGAGGTTACAGCTTATGACAGGGTCCATTTAAAACAGTTTAACCAAGCCCCACTGACACCAGAACAGTTGTTTAACTGATAAATATCATGACAGTAATATTAAACATCTGTGTGATGAAACAGTTTCTCACAGTTAAAAGATTTAAAGAGAAGGAATCGTCACAGTAAACATGTTGAAATCATTGTGCATATTCCTTACAGATGCAGAGTCACATCAACCTCCTGCTGAGGCTTGACACATGCTTGACGCATAAAAACTCCTGCTGAGGCTCGTAATTCATTTGTCATGGTTTGTGTGTTTGTTTACAACATGTTATTATCTGTGTGTAACTATATATGAATTATGACAACCATTACATCATTTAAGAAAATCTATTTTATACACTGTTAAAAGTTGTTTGTTTAGTTTAGCTAATAACTTGTGTGAGTTTACCTGGTTCAGAGAGCGGATAGGTTGTAGCAGGCGTGTCCTGGTCACCCTGTGATGTCACAGAGGAGGACGTGGTGCTACAAGATGACTGGCAATTGTCAGAGGGACTTGGAGTGAAACTGTGAGGTCCTGAATGCATTCGCTCTCTCTCAAACTCCTCAGCAGCCAGTCGCTCTGCTGTCTTAAACCTGAGAGAGAGATGGATAGAGAGATGGAGAGAGATTGAAAAATGAGTGTACCATTTTTTGGTTGTAAAAGCACAGTAAAAATCCTCAAAACCAGTTTAATATGTGACATCAGTCACCACACACACTCTTCCACAACATAGTGAACTCAACACAGCGCGGCGCAGCATGAGCACCTGAACACATACATCAGGCTGTGTGAGGTTCAGCGTGACTCACCAAACACTGTGCGTGTGTGTGTGTGTGTAAATGTGGTTCCACTCACCGCTCCTCTCGCGCGTGTCTGGCCTCCTCCATGTTTAACAGATAGTCCCGACTGCACACACACAATCACAGAGCTGATTACAGCTGCTTAGAGATGCTTCAGAGTGTGTTGTGATGATTGTAATGCAATGACCTGTGCCGGTTCCTCTCCTCTCTCTCAATTCTCTGGAGTCTCTCCTCTCGCTGGACTCTGCGTCTCTCTCTCTCTGCTGCCAGAGACTCCTGATGCTGCCGGTATGATGAAGACAAGAGTCCACCGAGGGCAGGCCTGAGAGAGAGAGAGAGACACCTGCCTCTTAAAGATTAAGGAGTGAATTTACTAAAGTGGAGCTTATGTAAAGTATTTCAGCACAAAACCATGTGCCTTATTCCCTGACAAACTACAGCACAGTTTAACCATTAGCTGCTGAACCTGTAGAAAATCATTCTG
>JBAJNP010001317.1:0-23106 GCA_036877545.1 Yasuhikotakia modesta | reverse complement strand
ACACACACACACACACACACTCTCTCTCACACACACTCTCACACACTCACACACACACACTCTCTCACACCCTTACTTACACACACACACTCTCTTACACCCTTACTTACACACACACTCTCTCTCACACACACACACACACACTCTCTCACACACACACACACACACACACACACTCTCACACACACACACACTCTCTCACACACACACACACTCTCTCACACACACACACACACACACACACACTCTCTCACACACACACACACACACACACTAAGAGAAATAACGGGGTTGCCGTCTCACTTTGTGCGGCGCTTGCAGCAGTCTGTGAATTCCTGCGATCTGGTTTATCAGAGGAATCTCCTCTCTGAACGTGTACTGGGGCGGTCGGCTCGGTTCTGGGAAGTTAGTGCTGTTGAACGGATCGGTATCGTCTAAAAACTGAACCCGGCACACAAACGGGGACATGATGCGTCCACGCACGGAGCGCGTTCACGATTACAACCGTTTCCAAGCGCGTCCTGCCCGGTAACCACAACAAAGTCCTTCAGAAGATCCTGGACCTTCTCTTCACCGCAGCAGTTCGGCAATGACACGGAACCGCAGATCTGAGCGTCTCCCACCCGCAGCGTCACGCCTGAAGGTTCGGGACAGCCGGACGCCCCGCGGATTAAAGCAGCTCCGGTTACATCTAGCGGCCGCAGACATTAATGCAGACAGAGTCAAATCTACACCCTACAGACCCAAACTGTGTCAAACAGCTACATGTTTAATATGCACAGACAACACAGCCCACAATGTTCATTATTTAAAACAATGATACCGATTACTTGATTTCTTCTGGGCTTGTGACAGATAACTGATGAAGGACAGCGCCACCTGCTGTCTGAACCCAGAACCTTCCAGTTAAAGCAGCACATCAAGAGCTCGGATCAAAACCAGAACCAGAAGCTATTTGACCGAGTCCTGCTGCCTGGGGAAATGATGGTGTTTCTGGAATGAAATACAGTAATGTGGTGAACATTAGACACGTCAGTGATTTATTATGGTGTTTATCACCTTCTAAATCCACAATGAACTGTTATCGTGCATCATATATAATAATAAAAGTAGACAGGAGGGGTTTCAGAGCAGATAGGTCACTTATAAACTCACACCCATTAACAGCAATAAAGCTGATATCAGCAGCATGAATGTTTGCTGATGTGAGCAGAGCTTCAGGTAATGTCACCCTTTATTAAAGTCAGTGAGTTAATGATTGACAAAGTTTCTTGATTTGGGCCTGAAGTTCAGTTTAATTTGCTTACGAAGTTCCTGAGGAAAATCATTTGATTTGAAATGTTTTTAATATGTATGTATTAAACTGGCAGATTATTCTGTGAACTCTGCAGTAGTAAGTCTTCACACTTTCATTCAGCAGTTTAAAATGACAGATTAATATAAGGTTTACATTTCAATCAGTACCCGTGTTCCCTGGGTTCGAACCTACAACCTTTGTGCTGCTAACGCAGTGCTCTACCAGTAGAACTACAAGAACACACTTCATCTCATAATAATAATTTTATCTAATTTCATACATCAGTCATCAAGCTATATTTAATCCTAAAGTCAATGAACCTGTCTGTCAAACTGTTATAATCAATAAATGATCTCCTGGTATACATCAAACACTCACCATCTCTGCGCTCTGGGTCGTCTGAGCTTTTCTGTTTTAAAGACAAAAAAATGATGATTCATAGTGTCAATAAATAATGTTTATATGAAACAAGTGATCTGTTCATAAATGTTAACAGATAATATTGTAAACATGACTCTACAAGGTGATGAATCGGTCTGTAGCTATACAATGAAATGCATTTCTTCACTTTTTCTGCACACGCTTACAGTCAGGTAAAAAATGAGCGGTGACATCTGTGGCCTCTAAAAACCTGAGCTGTTCAAACGCTGTCAATCATCACGTTTTAATGAATGAGTTACTCTCCTCGTGCAGTGTGTGTGTGTGTGAGTGTGTGTGTGCGTGTGTGAGTGTGTGTGTGTGTGTGAGTGTGTGTGTGTGTGTGCGTGTGCGTGTGCGTGACCCAGTGCTGCCCCGCCCCTTCATGAGCCCTGCAGAATCACACAGTTGTGTTTCTCTCTGTATGCCTGGTGTTATGATGACTGTCAATCAAAAGAAAAACCCTTTTGAGGTAAAAAAAAAAAACAGATATTTTGTGACCAATGGGATTTTTAGGCAAACAAAATGCTTTTGTTTGAAAAAAAACAAAATTACAAATGCTTTTCCCTAAATTAGCGTGAATTAAATTCACAACAAAAGCACAACAAACACCGTCATGAAATACAGATGGATTGAACAAATGTACAATTTGCACGTTTCATGCTAGTAATCAGAATTAAATTTGTTATAATTTTCCACTGTAATGATTTCATAAAGTTAATATCCATGTAATTTTGTAATGTGTGTGTGTGTGTGACAGAGAGAGAGAGAGAGAGAGAGAGAGAGGGGATGCTAAAGGTCATCATGTTATTGTGGGTGACAGTATTTATTGACTCATGGCCCACAGCTAACGTCAGTTTGTCTCCTTCACTCTCACTGGATCAAACACTGCAATGAAGCTGAAACTGAAGCTTCCAAACCCGGGTCTAGAGGACCGGATTCCTTCTCACACTGAGCTGGAGAAGATAGAGGAAGAGGAGGCTGGAGAAAGACCTCAATGGGACAACAAAGCCCAGTACATGCTGACCTGCGTGGGCTTCTGTGTGGGGCTGGGAAACGTCTGGAGGTTCCCTTACCTGTGTCAGAGTCACGGAGGAGGTAAACAGACCATTAGAACACAGTTCTACAACATCTGCTCATTAGAACACAGTTCTACAACATCTCATGTTACTGAACGATAAATGATAAAAACTAAAAAATAAAAGAGTCGTTAAACACTGGTAGACAGTAAATGTGTCACACACACTGTGGTACAGTGTCGTGTTAGCAGCACAAAGGCTGTGGATTCGATTCCTAGGGAAGCACTGAAAAATGTACTGAAAAATCACAGTACAGCCTGCATTTACTGCAAGTCACTTCAGACAAAAACAACACTTCTCAAAAACATACATGGAAGTTCTCAATGCGACATAATAGATTTTGGGTCTGCAGTAAATCAGCGATTTAGTGATGTGATGTTTGTGATAGTCAAATGAAACAGCTGATTTTATGTGTAAAACACAGCCGCCGATAATCCTCTCCTAAAAACCTCACATGGATGCTAATGGGCTACCTGCAAACACTTAACTGTGATTATAGTTAAACATTAATTCAACATCAGGAAAACAGCAGACGATGTGATTTAAACAGCAGAAATCTACCCAGGGTCAGTGAATGTCTCTTCATTCCTCATATATTTGAGTGACAGTTTCCTTTAAAGTTATTTTTAGCAAACAATTACTCAGTGTTTGTTAACTACAGAATGGACAGTATATTTCATGAGACTCAAACACTGTCCTAGTTCAAAATGATCTCACCTTACGTTTAACACAGTTAATGTACAAAGCGCCCAAACAAGTAATTAGATTAATATACGTCTCCAGTTTCTCAGCTGTTTCTCGTAAGTAAAAAAAAGTGGTCATTTCACAATTTCAGAAGACATCTCAATGTCACAAACTCTGCCAACAACTCGTCTGTTTATTTTGTGCATTTAGCATTCAAGGAGAAACATCCAGTCACAACTGATTTAACTCACAGATGAGTTATCAAAGATCAACCACTGAGTAATAAGATGTTTCTGCGGGCTGTAAACAGAGTTTGATATGGCTTTACAGTGTATGTGATTAAGATAAAGGTTATGGTATTAACAGTTGTAAACATCCTCTGTGTCCTGCACCTCTAACCTCACATTCTCCCACCTGAAGCTCTGCTGCTGCTATCAGCATGTGGACTTTCAGCTCAGACTGTTCAGCCTCACAGCTTCAGGCTGATAAAACGCAGTCAGACGCGAAGATAAAACCATGACTCAGCTGACACTACATGACACAGCACAAAACACAGAAAACAACCTGAGCACTGAAACACTGCTGTACTGTACACTGTACTGAAACACTGTACTGTACAGAAACACTGTTTACAATCTCAAAACATCTCAGACTCATCTAAGGAAACACACATCACTCTCAGCTGCATTTACTAACACAACACAATTCACACCTATCACATGTTTATGTTGTGATGAGACACTCTTACCTTTCAGGAGCGTTTATGATCCCTTTCCTGATCCTGCTGGTGCTGGAGGGTATTCCTCTACTCCACCTGGAGTTTGCCATCGGACAGAGGCTGAGGAAGGGCAGTGTGGGCGTCTGGAGCAGCATTAACCCTTATTTAGTTGGAGTGGGTGAGTATGACCGCAGATTAAACAGTCAGAGGTAGAACACAATCCGTTTTCTCATCACACGTGGGATTTCTCACCTTCAGGAATCTCCTCCATGCTGGTGTCTTTTCTAGTGGGGGTGTACTACAACACCATCATCGCCTGGGTCATGTGGTACTTCTTCAACTCTTTCCAGGAGCCTTTACCCTGGAGTCAGTGTCCCATCGACCAGAACAACACAGGTGCCACCCGTGTGTCTTTTTTAGTCTCTCACACCAGAGGAATTAAAAACATCCCAAAAATCAATTTCACATGAGCTCCAACAAAATGCTGAAATAAGTGGAGTTGAAACAAAGGGTCTGTATATTTGGACCTGGTCTGAAGTCCTGTTGTATCTCTCAGGGCTGCTGTCAGAATGTGCACGCAGCTCTCCGGTAGATTATTTCTGGTACAGAGAGACACTCAACATCACGCCATCGATCGGGGAGTCCGGTGGGATGCAGTGGTGGATGGTGGTGTGTTTGGTCTGTGCCTGGACGCTGCTGTGGGTTTGCTGTCTGAGGGGCATCGAGACCACCGGAAAGGTAACACACATCACCATTACACACTAAACCCTTAACCATAAACATCCACTTCAATCCAGCATTAAAAATGACCCTGGATTTGAGTTTGTGTGAAAAGCCGTTTTATGCCAGATGTCTGGGAGTGGCTGTTAGATGTGAAGCACAGGGTAAGACTGAGATCATCTGTTGATGTTGTTCACCTCAGAGCTCAACTCAGATAAAATAATTAAATAATACAATTCATATTTCACAATTATATAACAAAGAATGAAGGGCAGCAAGATTCAGACTGACTCCATCATTATTTTCCTTTCATATTTAAATTTCAACTACATTCCAAAACACTGCGTGTTGTGTTCATCTCAGGCCGTTTACATCACCTCCACACTGCCATATGTGGTTCTGACCATCTTCCTAATCAGAGGTCTGACCCTCAAAGGTTCTGTGAGGGGGATCAAATACCTGTTCACACCTGACGTAAGTTTCTTTAATACATTCACCTGAGGAAAGACATTATGGGACAGTCCATTTTATTAACACTTTTCCTCCTATATTCAACGATCTAATGATCCATTGAGGTCCACAGAGCTGCAGAGTTTAGCTTCAATCCTAATGAAGCACCAGAAGCAGCTCATCAAGGTCTTTAACTGACAGGAACATTCAAGCAGGTGTGATGAAGAAGGTTGGAGCCAAACTCTGCAGCTCTGTGAACGTCCAGGAACATGGAATGGAGACCCCTGATGTCATACGTTTCCTCTTTGGTTCTGTGCAGCTGGATGAGCTGTTGAACCCGTCCACCTGGCTGGACGCAGGAGCTCAGGTGTTCTACTCTTTCTCTCTGGCGTTCGGAGGGCTCATCTCCTTCTCCAGCTACAACTCTGTGCAGTGAGCATCACATACCTGCAGCTCGTCGTGGTTACATACCTGTAACCACGACGAGCGAGCAAACTGACTCAACTTTTTGTTTTGCAGTAATAACTGTGAGCAGGACGCGGTCATCATCTCCATCATAAATGGTCTGACGTCCATCTATGCTGCCATCGTCATCTACTCCATCATCGGCTTCAGGGCCACCGAGAGATTTGATGACTGTCTCAATGGGTACGAGCTCACGCCTGTCACACTGCAGGGCTAATGCTTAAAGTTAGATGCTGGCGACGTCTTTGCATGTTTCATCAACATCTTTTGAGCAATCAGAATTAAAGATGAATTTCTTGTGATGACGAGGACTCTGTATCTGCACAGGAACATCCTGACGCTGCTGAATGCGTTTGATCTTCCTGAGGGAAACATCACAGAGAGTAACTATGATTCATTCATTCACCAGCTCAACAGCACAGCGCCTGTCGTCCAGCAGCTGAAGACATGTGACATGCAGACATTCCTCAGTCAGGTCTCACTCCATCCACAATTTCATGTCATGTCAGATATTTCTCCTCCACAAACTCCTTAAGACACGTTAGCCATGAAAACAAAAAACAAATATAGCATTTTACAGAGAATTCAACAACTTTGCAAAATTCACCAAATCACCAAGTAAAATAGTCTAAGCATATAAGTGTATACACACACACTCACTCACTCACTTACTCACACACACACACACTCTCACACAATTTTGGACATCACTCTGGAGGAAAGCTATTGCTACCTTCTGTGAAATTGCCTTCATCCTCCTCCTCCTCTGTGCATAGGGAGTGGAGGGAACCGGGTTGGCCTTCATCGTCTTTACTGAGGCCATCACTAAGATGCCGGTTTCTCCTCTGTGGGCTGTGCTCTTCTTCATCATGCTCTTCTGTCTCGGACTGTCCACCATGTTTGGCAGCATTGAGGGTGTGGTGGTGCCGCTTCAGGATCTGAACATCTTTCCGAAGAGATGGCCCAAAGAGATTTTCACAGGTACAGCTGCTGAACACATCCTGCTGTGCTTTACATCATTTACTCATCCGTATGTGCTTCAAACCCGTATGATGATGTTCCAACTTTTGGAAGTTTGGAAGTTTGCTAATAATCAGAACAACAGTGGCAGCCATTGACCTCCACTGTATGGACACAAACCACTGAGACATTTCTCAAATGATCTTCTTTTGTTTCACAGAACAAACTATGAAAACCCCTTTAAAATAAGAGCAGGCTAACACAACATCTCTCTGGTCTCAGGTCAGTTCACTCAGCCTGATGGTAATAGTTGTGTCTGTTTCAGGTCTGGTGTGTTTTGTCTCGTTGGGTTTGGCTCTTATATTCGCTCAGGGTTCTGGGAATTACTGGCTGGCTCTGTTTGACAGCTTCGCTGGGTCCATTCCTCTGCTCATCATTGCGTTCTGTGAGATGATGGCCGTCTCCTACATCTATGGCATTGACAGGTGAGACTGACACGACTTTACCACCACTCAGTAACCTGACGTCCTCATGAGTGAAACCTGCTGGTGTGTGTGTCTCTGAGCAGATTTAATGATGACATCAAGTTCATGATCGGACACAAGCCCAACATCTTCTGGCAGGCCACCTGGAGGATCATCAGCCCCTTAATCGTGCTCGTCATCTTCCTCTTTTACTTTGTCACAACCGTTAGCAAAGACCTCAGCTACATTGCCTGGGATCCAGAGTCTGTGCGTACTGATGAGCTCCTGCATACAAACACACTCTATTAATCTCATACAGTTAATCTTACATTCATGTCTGCGGAACGTTCTAACTCACAGGGTCCCTACACAGTGCTCAGCGTGGCCTGCACACTGAGAAGGGGATATTTGTAGAAGTTCACGCTGCAACATAATGAGACACAGTTAATGAAAAACAGTTCACTTGTGCAAATTAGAGGAAATAACAACAATAAGAATGAAGTAATAATCTATCTGCATGTTTAAAAAATGCTTTGGTCCCAAACGTGTTTTATTAACACGCCCAGTGTTAATAAAACACGTTATTTATGCTCTTTATGCTCTTTTACAGGTTAATTTATTTATGCTCTTTTACAGGTTAATTTCCCAGCCCTGGTGACTCTGTTGTACCCCGAGTGGATTTACGCTATAATATTCATTCTGGCTGGAGTTCCAGCGTTGCTCATTCCAGTCGTGGCTTTATACAAACTCATCAATAAATGCTGCTGCAAAAAAGAGGAGGAAGAACCCATCCGCTCCATCTCAGCCAACATAGAAATATTTGACGGTCCAGAAAAGAGACAGATTAACACCATTCAGACAGCCAATCACAGCTAAAGAACGCAACACGTACTGCAAGAGAGAGATCTTAACCCCGCCCAGCAAACACTCTGCACCAATCACAGAGCAGCTGTCATGACTGATCTTCATTCAGACAGGAAACACATAATCTCATCTGAGGAAGACTGAGGTGACTGAAACTAAAGAGAGAAGGTGGTCAGATTTGTGGTGCAGTGGTTAGCACATCACAACACAATGAGCCACGGCATTCACGCAAATGACGCAGGTTTGTGCACAGCCTGCAAAGTGTCACCCCACCCCCAAAACTAACTCTCTCTCAATATGTAAACACTGACACCCAACCAATAAGATTTGCACTGAGTGGTAAAGGACGGTAACATTAATAATGTCTGTGCTGCTTTGTTATTTTGATGTGTATATACAGAGAAACATTTGTTAAATGAACTAGTAAGAAATCAACAGTTTAGCTAGTTCCCTTTGTCTGGTTGCGTCACACACATTGAACTGAATGTTTTGTCTCTAAGAATTCTGTTTAAGGGTTTTATGTGTTGTGGGGACTGTACTACATACATTGACACTTGAATTGTAACTTTAATAGGAGGTCCTTAAGTCATAATAATTTAAATGTGTAATGTGTAAAAGTGTAATGTATTTTTAACATGTGTTACATGTCTAACAATAAAGCTAACATGACCAGCATTGCAGGAGAGATAATGGTTTAATGCATGAGTAAATGCAATGGAATAAATGGGGCTTAAAAGGTAAAAACATTTACAAGTGAGTAACACTATTAAACTAAAATAACCAGCTGATCGATGAAACGCTGTCAGGCACAATGAAGCCGAGCACAGTTTCCTGAGCAATACCTCACACAAACACTGAAGTAAATAATGACCCGTTTAAAACAGACCCATTACCAAACGTGTGTCCTGCAGCCCTGCAGTCAGAATGGCCAGCAGTTCTTCAGGAGTCAGGGGGGCTGAGACACAGAGATAACAGAAGTGTAACAATCACCTATGTAACAGTCATTAATGAATGACACCAGCTATACATGTTCAACACAATCCTCTGTCACCGATTCAATACAGAAAGTTTATTTAACGTTTGTAAGAAGGGATGCAACATTTGTAACATCTTCATACAACAGTTTGTCATTTAAACTCATTATCCAGGTTAGGAAAATAACTGATGATTATGATTTACTCAATGGCAAAAGCCACAGAATGCAGCCATACTGTTTCAGTGTTTGCTTAAGCCTCATAATCCTTCTGATCAGCATTCAATTCAATTATTTTTATTTATCAGAATATTCACTTACTGCTGGTTCTAGTGGAGACCAACAAAGATGATCTTCATCATCTTCATCACACCATCTGTGAATGTTTCTGGACGTCTGTGAAAAATCCCACATCAGTGTTTAATATATTAAAGTAGTTACATCTTTTCCTGTGTGAAACATTGAGGCAGTGAACACAGTGTAAGTGTAAGTGGATGTGTGTATCATGAGATGTGTGTATCATGAGATGTGTGTATCATGAGATGTGATGTATGTGTGTATCATGAGATGTGATGTATGTGTGTATCATGAGATGTGATGTATGTGTGTATCATGAGATGTGATGTATGTGTGTATCATGAGATGTGATGTAATGTGTGTATCATGAGATGTGATGTAATGTAATGTGTGTATCATGAGATGTGATGTAATGTGTGTATCATGAGATGATGTGTGACACAAGATGTAATGTGTGTATCATGAGATGTGATGTATGTATGTATCTATCATGAGATGTAATGTGTGTATCATAAGATGTAATGTGTGTATCATGAGATGTGTGTATGCATTGTGATGTATTAATCACGTTTTCAGAAAATGTACGCAGACACAGCAGATACAGTTGATCGCTTTCTACAAAACCCTCCAGAACTTTCTCTGTCTCACTTTAAAATGCTGTATTAAAAGCTAGGAAACTCACTGCATCTGCTTAGTCACCAGACGGGAGCGCCAACAGCACATCACAGCACTAACCATCACCTGACACACGGAGCCATTGATTCAGACCCTGATCCTGACGTTTAGCATTTCAGTGCATAATCTCATGCAGTCAATAGATAAACACTATTCATCTGTTTCATCACAAACTGTTGTGTGGTCATTGGTACACTATAAACATCATTATGTCTATGGAAAGTCCCCACTAAGCATAGAAACCTAATGTGTGAGTGTGATTGTGTGTGAGTGTGTGTGAGATTGTGTGTGTGTGTGTGTGTGTGTGTGAGTGTGTGCGCATGTGTGTGAGTGTGATTGTGTGTGTGCACGCGTGTGTGTGAGTGTGATTGTGTGTGAATGTGTGTGTGCGAGTGTGTTTGTGCGAGTGTGTGTGTCTGTGTGTATGACAGAGAGAGAGAGAGCGTGTGTGTATTTCCCCCCTCTTTTTACAAGAAAGGACTTTGTTTTTACCAGCATGACATTTTCCACATTTAAACACATTATAAAATATTACAGCTGCAACCTTTGCATCTCCAGCAGCTTGTTTTCACAGTGAAAACATGGATTTAAACTGTGTTCCTGGTAAAACATAAGGGTTATACATTAAGCCACAGGACAGGAGGGAGTCTGCATGTGTTTAATTTACGCACATCTACAATCCCAGCCGTCAGTATAAAACCCACCTCTGAGTTTTGAAGCCTCGCTGAGAGAACTCTTATCATTAGGAACATTATGTCCAGTGCAGACATCAGCATGGACACTCACGACAGGCCCAAATGGGAGAACAAGATCCAGTATCTACTGACCTGTATTGGATTTGCTGTGGGACTGGGGAATGTTTGGAGATTCCCGTATCTGTGCCAGATTTATGGAGGAGGTAAGAAATTCAAATGAACATTTAAACCCTAAAATTTTTCCATTTCCATTTAGCAGACACTTTTATCCAAAGCAACTTACAAGTGAGAAATATATCAGCAAACATAAAAATGCAAGTTTTAGAGATTTAGAGACTCACAGTATTATAAGCCACAGTGGAAAGGGATTAAAGGAAATAAAAATAATAGGAAAAGAGGCAATAGATTTTTATGTTAGATATATATATTTAAGATAAGGTTAGGAACTCACGAGAGAGATGGTTTTCAGCTGCATTTTGAAGATTGCCAGGGATTCTGCATTCCGGATACAGGCAGGAAGATCGTTCCACCAGCATGGTGCAGTGAACGAGAACGATTTGGAGAGATTTTGTGCCTCTCTCCATATTTGAATGGACAGATTTACCCAGGATTATCTCTTCATCTGTGTGTGTGTCAGGTGCGTTTCTGATCCCCTACCTGATCGCTCTGGTCTTTGAGGGGCTGCCGTTACTCTATCTGGAATTGGCCATCGGACAGAGTCTGAGGATGGGGAGTATCGGCGTCTGGCATTCCATCTCTCCTCTGCTGGGGGGTGTGGGTGAGAAACGTGCATGATGTCATCGCAGGTCCTGACAGAACGACTGCAGATACTAAAGCAGACAGAGAGAAACAACATTTGACAGATTATTCACTCTTGCTCATAATGTTTGGTTATAAAGTAACAGAAGGTGCCGCAGGTTTTGCTTTTCTTGGACAATTTTACATATTCTTGGTGAATCATAAAAGACATTTATAATGAGAAACTGCATCACTTACAGACTGTGTTATAACAACAGATTTAACAGAATTCAGCAGTAACGGGTGTGTGTGTTGCAGGTGTGGCGTCTATGATCATCTCGTTCCTGGTGGGTTTGTTTTATAATACAATTCTGGCCTGGGTTCTGTGGTATTTCTTCCACTCGTTCCAGGAGCCTCTTCCCTGGAGTCAGTGTCCTGTAACCCAGAACCTCACAGGTGCAGAACCAGAACTCACACACTCATCTGAAACACGGAGAGATTTTGTTCCAGTTTCTGATTACTGTAATGTGTCACTGTTAAGATTTTCATCCTGTACACACACACATTTACATTACACAGATGCTTTAATCTAGAGCGACTCACAAAAGTGACCAAAGGGCGAGTAAAGCAATAAAGCAATAACATAAAATTCAGCAAAAACAAAACCCACTGAGTGAAAGAGGAAAGAGTTAAAAATGGCAGAGCAATCAACATTTTCAAGTTTTGAAGTAACGTTTGGAGCAGTTTGTCAAGTGTTGTGAGGATGAATGAGGCAAGACTCCTGATACACACACATCGAATGAGATTCAGTGCAAAACACTCGGGCTGTTTCTCTACAGTATGTTGGAAATGTTCAACACTTCCTTACATGTAATTGGTCTTGTTTGTGCTGGCATGTGAGAGTGAGATTTACTGTAATGGTGTTTATTTTGATGTTCGGTCAGTGTCCGCTATGCTGTATAACACCTGAGCTCATATCTCACAGGTTACGAGAAGGAATGTGTTGTTAGCACACCGGTGAATTATTTCTGGTACAGACAGACTCTGAACATAACTCCAGAGATTGAGGAGAGCGGCTCTCTGCAGTGGTGGCTGGTGGTGTGTTTGGCTTCTGCCTGGAGTATCGTTTACATCTGCTTCATCCGTGGCATTGAGACCATTGGCAAGGTGAGAAACCCCACAGCTCTCAAGAAAGTATTTACACACTTGCTACTGATACTAGCTTGCTTTTGCTAGCCTCAGCCCCACTTTTATGGCACAAAAATTATACCTAAATGTCATTATATAACATCTAAACCCAACACAATTATTCAAAGATGCCAGAAGCACATGACTTTCAGAAACATTTAAGTGTCTCGAGTGTTCAAACTTAAGACACACAAACCTAAACTCAGGAGGAACATTTCTACTAGGCAGAAACATAACAGTGAAGACAGTCCAGCCAATGCCATTAAAACACAGATACAGAACCCAGATCTCCGCACTGATGTGTGTGTGTGTGTTTGTGCAGGCCGTGTATGTGACAGCTACATTTCCTTACCTGGTGCTGACAATCTTTCTAGTGAGAGCCCTCACTCTGCCCGGAGCCACAGATGGACTGATATACCTCTTTACTCCAGATGTGAGCTGTACATATTACACACACCCTCTGTGTCTCTCTGTAGTGCATCTGATCTTCTGTCTGATCTCCTCTCTGCAGTGAATCTGATCTGTCTGATCTCCTCTCTGCAGTGAATCTGATCTTCTGTCTGATCTCCTCTCTGCAGTGAATCTGATCTGTCTGATGTTCTGTCTCTGCAGTGCATCTGATCTTCTATCTGATCTCCTCTCTGCAGTGGACGCTACTGATGGATCCACGGGTTTGGCTGGATGCTGCCACTCAGATCTTCTTCTCACTGTCTCTGGCGTTTGGAGGTCTCATCGCTTTCTCCAGTTACAACCCTAAAAAGTACAAACAGCCTTTGGTCCATAAAATATGTTTATAGTACATATAACAATTGGCAGCATGTTCTCAAATCTTACTCAAGCAAAGTTTAACTGTGCTATATAACTGTTGAGAATTGTGTTTCAGGAATGACTGTGAGAGGGATGCTTTGATGGTAGGATGCATTAACAGTGCAACATCTTTATACGCTTCTGTTCCAATATTCTCCATCTTGGGCTTCAAGGCCACATCTAACTTCAACAGCTGCCTCAGGAGGTGACGGCCCTCAGCAAACTCTACTATCATGAAACACTGTATCTTGTAGTCTTGACTCCAGCATGATTACATGGTGCATAAAGACTTGAACAGTTGTGTTATTAAAGACAGTTGTTTAACAGGGTTTGTGTTGTATTCTGCTGCAGTAACATCTTGGACCTGACCAACGCTTTCGACATTGGAGACACAAACATCACCATAGAGAACTATGACAGCTGGCTGAATTATCTGAACACCTCAGATCCTGTAAAAGTGTCCAATCTAAACCTACAGCACTGCAACCTCAAGACCTTCCTGGACCAGGTAAATGACCAGCGGTAAAGCAGTGAGCAGGCTTGAACTAAACAACATAATCTCTGAAGCACACACGCCAATCATCCAGACAATACAACCCACAACAACTCTCTCTGGTGAAAATCATTTCTGACAGTTGTATTAGCATTTACAGTATGTGCATGTGCTGCTGTGGGAGCTAAATATTGAGCAGGTTGGTTAGACGGTTAACAGTGACCTGAACACCAACACATCCGATCTAATGAAGGAAACGTATCGAGTCCTGAGGTTTGATACCACAACAGCATCAGTGCAACACTCAATATTCAGTTCTGTACAGCAGGACGGGTGTAAATCATTTCTAACTGCCATTACTGTCAAACTGACAGCTGTAAATGTAAATCTTCTCTCAAAAAAGTTCTTTGGATTATGAAAACGTAAAAAAGGAAAAGTTGTTTTAAGAAACTTTGAGTGTTTTTCTATGGCATTGCGGTGAAGAGATTTGTGGTTTGATGCAAGTTACTGAAAGCTGGCTCTTACCCAGAGTGCATCAGGAACAGGTCTGGCCTTTATCGTGTTCACGGAGGCCGTGATTGAGATGCCCGGGTCACAGGTGTGGGCTGTGTTGTTCTTCGTCATGCTTTTCAGCCTAGGCCTGTCCTCCATGTTTGGAAATCTGGAGGGTGTTCTGACCCCCCTGCTGGACCTGAACATGGTGCCAAAGTGTATCCCTAAAGAACTCTTCACAGGTATTGTCACTGGAGATTATAACACTGTAACTTTTGTGTGGCTGATATGAACATGTAACATTTGCATATTTTGTGGTGTTTGCCTGTAATAAACATTTCAGCCAGTAGCTGCTTACAATATCCTTCACAGCCTGTTAGTGTTTCACAAAGCCCAAATGATGTTAGTCAGTGTTTCTTTGACTCTCACAAGCTGTTGCTTTGGATGCTGTGAAATGTGTTCATCTCCCTCAGGTTTGATCTGCGTGGTGTCTTTCCTCATGGCTCTGATCTTCACACTGGGCTCTGGGAACTACTGGCTGGAGATCTTCAACAGTTACGTGGGATCAGTTCCTCTTCTTATCATCGCCTTCTTTGAGCTTGTCGGTGTTGTTGCTTTTTATGGAATGAAGAGGTAATTCAGTTCATTCAACAAACCTAAAATGCATTTAGATGATTTTGTATTTTGCCCAGAGTAAGTTTGAAAGATCAACTGAAATACAGAATTTGTTTAAGGTTTAGCGATGATATTGAATTCATGACGGGACGCAGACCAAACCTGTTCTGGCGCGTGTGCTGGATGGGAATCAGTCCTCTCATGCTATTGGTTGTCCTGGTGGCTTACATCATCGTGCAGGTGCAGAAGCACCCCACATACCCCGCCTGGAACCCAAAATACGTGAGTACTGGCCACATCAACAGCACCAGCCCTAAAGCTTTAGTGGAGAAACCTACCTGGTCTCTAACCAGCAACAGGTTGAATTTGAACTGGTTTTTAAACTGATCACTAGAACCGACAGCTGGTTTAGGCCATTTCTTTAAGCTGCTTAATAGTTTTAGTCATTAGTCCAACTGCTATTATTTCACAGGAGAAATTTCCAAAGACAGAGGAGAAGGAGTATTCTGACTGGGTGTTTGCCATCTGTGTGCTGCTGAGCTCTGTGCCTGTGGTCTCCATACCCATTGTGGGGGCATACAGGCTGATCCGAGGACAAACACACTCTTCACACACCAGCAAAAACTTCCCCAACCCCTACAATAACCAGAGCTTCATACCTGACGGCCAGTGTGAGTCCTAACTCACCGCCCAGACAAACTTCATCTTCTGTCAAGCAGAATTATAAACAACAGGAAAAATAGTACTATTAATAAAATAACAGCAATAAAAAAAAAAACAGTCAAAACGTTTCTCCCAAAACAAATCAACAAATGTAAATGTATCAATAAGTTTCCCAAAGACTTTAAGCCAAGAACATTCAGACAGACAGACTTTTCAAAAAGCAAATGTAAATAAAACTCAAAAATCATGTTTTGTATTCTTTATATAAAATCTTGTTTTTGATTTATTTTAAATCTTAATGATATCAGAGAGTTATTCCAACGGAGGCTGGAACTGATGAAGGATGAAAAACTGGTGAAGGGAGGGAGGAACCGAGGTGAAGGAGGAACTCCTGTTCAGATAGCTCACTGATGTCTCATGTATTGCTCAACAACTGAATTTTGTTCGGTTAAAATAAATGTCATTTTTACATAATGTCTGGAACTGCTGTTTGAAATGCTTACTGATAGACACAAATGTTACTAAATATTTTAAACATCTAATAATCGAACATGCAAGAATTACTTCTGACTTTTGGTGACAAATGGTTGTTTGAATTCTGTGAACAAGAGAAAACGCTCAGAAAACACTCAAACATTACAGACAGAACTTTACCAGATCTGCATCTAAGTTCTGTTTATTTGAAGAAGTCTTGAGATGAACAGTTAAATCAGTGCTGAAAGGTGCTTCGGTTTATCCCTGCAATGACTGAGTTTGAAATGAGTTTAAACTCAATGAATGAGTTTAATGAGAAACCATCAAGAATTTACAGCAGCAATCAGATCTGCAGTGAATGTGTTTCCTGACAGTAATCAGTGGCAAACAAACCTGCAGCACGTGACAGAGAGCTGCGGCACAACTGGAAATATGAGGACTATGTCCTGATGCTTTTAAAGTCCTGAGGGATTCTGGGAAAGGCTGCCTGATGGACACGTGCCAGTCTGAGGCCACGCAGCACGAGCTGTAAATGTCTCTTACCTGTACGACACAGAGAACACACACACACTTTTTACTCCTCAGAACCGCATTTGTAACTTTACTATTTATAAAATATTATACTGTATTGATTTGTTTCTTGCAAACCAAATGAACCCTGATACAGCCAATTATTAGTCTCTGGATTTAAATATTTACGTGAGTGGGGATCATGTAAGCTTCTCACCCATAATGCATCTCTTCCTGTTAGGTCACACTAAACAACAACCTGAAACATGTTTTATCTGAGCATACATACGTCTGTGCAACGGAGGCAGCAGAGGCAGGTAATAGGGTCTGTAACGTACGAAGACCACCTCAAATGCCAAACAGAACAACAGCTGCACAGCCTCATATTGCAGAAGACCAGAACCATCTGCAGAACCCAGAACCAGACCTGCAGGAGACAGAAAACCCAGTAAGCTCTCGCTATCTGCTGCCTACAAAGACAGCTGCCCTAAGAGTCAAACAGTTGATTTTAAGCTAAAGACACAATATTCAAATAATTATAAAAGCATACAAATATTAAACAGTAGTGTCAAGTTTCAATACCATTAATTTATAATGAAAACATCATGCAAAGAGAAGCATAATCTTACATCTGCTGAAACAGCTTGTGTATTTTACTTTTAAAGGGGTCATAAAATGAGGAATCAAATTTCTCTTGATCTGCTGATGTATAGGAGCTTATTGTATCATTAACGCAACATGCTAGTTTCATAGCTTAAATGATCCTCCTTAACAACAAAATAAATAATCGTTATGTAATCAGGTCTTTTACTCATGATACAAGCTGTTAGATGCCAGTAAACAATGTGCTGCTCCTGACTGCTGTTCATTGGTTAAGTAGCAGCCAATCATACATGATTTCACCCAAAGGTTCTTAAAGGGAAGCGCCTAAATTAACATTTTTAATCACAGGGCTAAAAACAGGCAAAGGACTAAATGGTGATAAAAAAACATTCAAGGCTTCAGTAATAAAATTATAGCATAAAAAACATGCAAGACCCTTTACATGCAAGGCATGGAACAGAATTACTGTGGGTGTGTTTAGCACTCTTGCCTGTATTCGTCTGTCTGAGAAGTTTATTAGTAACTCGAGACATGGTCCAGATCATCTTTAAAAAGAAGGATGGGTTTGCCTCCACATTCTGCCCCAGGGGCAAAATCTTCACACACGCGTGGAACCTCACAGTACGTACATGTAACACACACACACACTTTATGGTTGTTTTCTCAGAGAATGGAATCTTTTCCACAATCATTCATCCAGTCACAGATTACACATCAGTTTCAATCATGTTTATGCCTGTTAAACTTTTGCCAAAAACAAAACCAAACCAACTCTGCCCTGCTACAGTTACTTAAACTGTTACAAACTGTCTCATCATAAATTTACACATGGTGAATATTTACAGCAGTGTCTGTCCAGGTCAGAGACTCTAAAATGTGTGTGAACACCTTTACCTGTACGCCTGCAACAGAATGAGTTTATACAAGCTTTTGTAAACTGCTTCCACAGAATTCACCTGTGAAAAGGTCAGACAGACGTACAGAGTCAGTGCTGACTGTGACCCCTGGCCAACCCTTAGAGATGCTACAGTGAGAGTTTAGTGTCTGATGTTTAAATGAGCATGTATTTAAATCTGAAGCCTTGTGCAGATCAGTGTGTTTACATGTTTCTGTTGCTCTGTAAGGACATTAGAACTGAAGCTCTCTCACCCTGAGATCTAGAAAGATGTCAGAGCATTTAAGTCTCAGGATGGACAGCAGTTTCTTCATGACTGCGACTGGTGACTGGGCTGAACCAACGGTCAGGCTGTAGCGCAGTGATAGGCCATCATATCTAAAGGAGAGGAGCAACAACCCTTTAGATATTCACCTTGTCTTCTGCAAAAGCTAACGTTGCAATTTCATTCGATGATACAATAACTTTTTTTATGTGACTAACCAGGATTAGTTACTAAACCTGGAAAACTGAGAGCAGTGTTCAACATGGAACAGCTATACACACACACACACACACACACACAGCTTTATGAATTTGACCTGTTCTGGCTGGAATGCATATATCTGTATATAATGCTCCTAACGTAAATATTACATCATACCTGTACGACTAAATCAATTTACTGACACAAAAGGCTGACCGTGAATAATCCTTATAGACATCCAAGGTGTGCGTGTGAAGCAGCAGTCCACACCACGGGAAGAGACAGCTGGAGGGAAACACAGTGACCCCGGATCGTTCCCATTCCTCACACACAGGGAAGTTCACCGCCACCTTCTGAGGGTTTATTATACAGCCGTACTCAGGAACCCCAGCCAACAATGTTCTAAAGACAGACAGAGAGATTAAGTATCACGTGAATCCGATTCTGGTTTCTTCTGTTGTTTGCATGTGGACGTACGTCAGGAACTCAGTGGCTTTACTCAGGTGAGGTGTAATAAGTAAAAAATCATCTACCAGCCTCATCAGACACCTGCAGATGAGAGAACAGTCAACAAACACATTAACCAAACATGGGGAAATCTGCCCCCTTGTGGATTGCTTGCAGCGTACTGACGTTTAACTTCCATTTATTCACAAGTAAGATCATCAGAAGATCATCTTACCCGCCCTTGTCAAAGCCCTTTAGCAGCGAGTTCTCCATGTGTCCATAACACAGGTTACACAGCAGTGCAGATACAGAGGATCCTTGTGGAATTCCACACACCTGACGGAACAGTCTGGAAAAGACAGAAACAAGTGCAGAGAACAGAGAGCGGGGCCAACGCGTGAGGAAGCAAAAACATCATCTCACTTCTTCTCATGGCGGATGACGTAGCTGCTCAACATCTTCTTAAAGAACTGGAAAACATCTGCTCCTTTGACCTCAGATGAGTGCTGTGAGAAACAACATTTCACCCAAAATCCAGTTAAACTGTGATTAAATAATGATATTAATGATGATTAGTGATATTAATAATGATATGTTCTTTATATTAAAATGACTCATCAGCCTCTGTGTGATAACTGTGTCTTCACTGAGTTCTGACCAATACTGACCCGCTCCACCAGGATGGCATTATGCAGGCTCCCGCCGGCCTGCTCGTCCAGAACAAAACCCTTCATGTTCAGAGGCTCTGACATCTCAGCCTGACAACACATTTCACATGTCACTGGATCTGAAACTCAAGCCACATTATTTAGTGTTTTATTCACCTTGGTGCAGAAGAGTTTCCTGAGACCCCGGTTCGGGTCACGCCACACTCGAGCGTACTGCCTCAGAAAGAAGCTCTGCTGAGCAACCGGACTCAACACTTCTTTCAACACCTCCACCAATTTAGCATGAGGAAGACTGTCATATGCACCACTCACGTCCACCTGAACACACACAGTCCACATCAGAGACAACGATGCAGCTGCTATAGGTGATACAGGTCCTACAAAACAGAGAGGGTACCTTAACAAAATACAGCGGGCGAGGGGAGCGCTTCTGTTGAGGGGTGAAGTTCGTGAGAACTCTGTGGATGTCCTGCCAACCCCACACTGTGGAGCCCATGGGCCCCGGGGCCTCCCGCACACACACACTCAACACGTTTTGCAGTATTCGCACACAACTCTGGAAATGCTAAATAAAATCACCAAACAGGTTTAGGTGTTAGTTGTGGGGCTGCGTAACATTTTTACATTTTATTACACTTCACAAACACATTTAATCAGCAAACACAACACAAACTGCATGTTTGTACCCATTACAGGGGATGCTCTGCTGTGACGTTAAACTGATCTCAGACCTGCAGTGACTCTCGGGGTCCTGTGAGGCGTGTGATGGCTCTCATCCCGTTCACCTTTGGAATGAACCGAATTCGAGATGTTATGGTGGGTTCAGCAAACCTGATGCCCTCATCAGGAGACAGAGCCCTCCACTGGCCTTTAGATAAATGATTTCTGAAAAAAAACCTGTTTGAATGCAATGCTAGTACTGCGCACTGCAAGCTTTTACAGTAGCAGTAACAAACACTTCATACAAAAGCAAACAATACCACGATGTACACTGTTTAAAACTAAGATATTACTGTATTGCATGATACTAATGAAAAAGCTTTCATTGTTTTCTCACACCTGAAAGCCATCTGCTGTAGTTTGGCCCAGACGTCTCTCCTGTAGAACCTGAGCGTGTGTTTCTGGCCCATACTCTCAGTGATGTAGAACAGAGCTTTGACCAGACCCAACACATAACTGTTCAACAGCCAGAGCAGAAACTGAGCCCAGATCCACTCTCTGTATCTGTGCTCACTCGCACCGTGACCTGGAGGATTGCAGAAAAATTCATGACATCACACAAACTTTCGCTTGAAATATTTTCAAAGCAAAGGAATAACAGAGGAGACAAAAACCCTGTCATTATTTACTGTTCCACCACCTTATTCAGATTTCAGATTAGAAACATTCTGCTAACAGAGTCAGTCACACGGTTAGATGAACATGAGGGTCAGTAAATGGTGACAGACGGAGAACTGACTGAAAGAGAAGTTAAAACACGTACATATCTTGAGCCCCAGCCAATGGCAGTCCTTAATCTTCATCTTCCACATAAGCTGGACTAATGAGAGACCCTCAAATTTACCAAGATGCAGGAAGTTCTTTACATTTGACAGGAAGTGAAGCTGGTTCTCACGGGAGCCCCAGAGCTGCTCAGGAATAACACAGCGCAAACATTCCCTCACAAACAGATAAACTCTGTAGGGCGAGCAGTGTGACCCCAACAAAGACTCCATGTCCTCATTTACTGTGTTGCCCGAGCACTTCCTGTGCAAGAAGAGGGTGTATGGGCACTTCCTGTGCTGGCGCAGGAGCTGAGCGAACAGAGGCACAACACTGAAGAAGCGCTTCGGAAGTTTCTTGGGTCTGGGCTTTTTGTCAGCCATGTTAAACTCTCCACGGAGAAAAATGATACGGACAAGATCCGCCCCCTGCAAGCGCCGCACGCCACTCACGCCTGCTTTCAGCTTCCTGTTGAGCAGGAAGCCCTTCATGCCCCGGCCGCTGTACAGCATGCTCACCACACGGATGCAACAGTGAGAAGGGCGAGGAGGCCGTTGATCCGCAGGCTTCCAGCTCTGAGTTCCGTGGCTCTGTGGACGGGCGGCTGAGGGACGCTCAGTGAACAAATCTTTCTCAAGAACGTCACTCTGCTCAGTTTCCACAATCACTTGTCGTCTTTTACCCGCAGGGAGCTCTAGACATGGAGTGTCCTCATCTCTAGCTCTCTTTACGGTGTTTTCCACAACTGCTTTACTGTTACAGTTAATCAGACCTGCTCTGGTGGGAGCTTTGCGTGTGGTTCTGGAAGGCATCCGAAGCGAGATGCTGCTGAGAAAGAATCCGGACAAGGAGCGTGACAGCAGCAAGTCGTACATGGGCTCGCCACACACCTGCAGCAAACACGAAGGCGGGACAGTGATGAAGACAGCGCAGTCCTGCAGCAGGTACCTGGTAACCTCTGATCCCAGTCTCTGGTTGATTCTCTTCCACAGCTCGCTGGTGCTGATGTAGGCGGCACTCTGAGAGATATCTCCGTGGAATCTGAAGGGGTCCGAGCAGGCCGGCACGTCGCTGCACTGATAACCAAATCCCAGAACATTCCGTAGTTTCTTACGTTTAATGTGGTTCAGTGTGAATGCCAAAACTTCTGGCAGCGTGCCGAGCTGAAATCACAACCAGAAACATTTAATTTAATGAATAATTTAATAGCACTTAACCAATGCTTCATGAATACCGGTTGAATGAATAAAACTACATAACCGGTTAACCCTCTGGAGTCCAAAGCCTTTCAGACACTATGAGGCAGAACTATTTTCATCAAACTAAAACCATTTATGCAAACGTGGCATATAAGTTTGTGTTCTGGAAGACCTCAGCAGTAATCATATGACACTAGAATCAGAGTAAACACAACCTGACAACAACCTGTTTCCAAAGATCTCCAGACACACTATTTACACATCTGGAAAGAAGGAATCAAACTTTAAAGTTTGCACCGTATAAATTCAAGTGTTGGCAACATAAAAGCACAAAGAGGATTTAAAAATGTTATTCAGCTTTAATACAAAATGTAAAATCTTCAGACTAGCACTTAAAACACGTGTAATGGTAACACTAGACGATCTGAGGTTTCTAGTGGTGCAACTCATTTTTCTGCGCTTTAGATGGGCGTTTACAACAGTTGTCCTCAAAGGTGTGATGATAAACATTAGTGCAAACACATTAGTTCCAACACATTAGTGCAACACATTACTGCAAACACATTAGTGCAAACACATTACTGCAAACACATTACTGCAACACATTA
>JBAJNP010001316.1:250-64178 GCA_036877545.1 Yasuhikotakia modesta | reverse complement strand
TCTCTCTCCTCTACTGTCAGCTCTGTTTATATTTGCACATTTTACACACATCAACTTGTGCTTATTTAAGCGAACGTGTGGCTTTCTGGAAAGCAAACCCGACCTGAGCATTTCCAATAAATTAGTTACATTTTATGTGAATCACTGAGATCATCAGAACGGGCCGATAAGATCTCATCTCTCACATTATTATGTGTAAAAAGCAACTAGATTATATTCAGCATCGAAGGGCCCTTATACGTGTCTCAGGACCGGGAGATCCATTTAGCTATTCTGTTACATTTATTTCCATTCTTTTTAATGCAAGTAGGAGGGAGCGCAGAACCTCACGAGATAATTTTCCTTTTAATCTAATACTTTTTAAAGTGAAGCACAATTCACTCAACTATCTCTGCTGGCTAAACAATGCAAGCTCTGAGACCTATAAAATGAATGCAAAATGCAAGAGACACATAAATGCACTCTATGTTCCACCAGAGAAAGCAGCTCCAACAGGCTAATGCTGAGAGAAAATTAATTCCATCAGCTAGCTCTTTCATTCTCCACTGCAGCTACAAGCTCTCTGTCCCGTTGCCTGGCAACCATAATTCATAGCCGCTCTAAATGGATGTTCTCCAAGCACTGAGAACATTAAGGTGAAAAGAACAAATGCCTTTGTGAATCTCAATATCTTTCTGTGTATGTCACTCTGTGTTTTTAAACCGCCCATGTATATTTTATTCTTTAAAAATTGGTTTGATGTAAGCTAAAGTTTAAGAGGGGCAGCGCAAAGGTACATAAATGCATTTTTATCCTGAACGAGCAACAAAGGAATAAAAAATATTGGCTGTGCTATTATTTCTTTTGTGGCTGCTGTGGCAGTCATCATTTTACCATTATTTGTTCATTTCCAATAAAGAATAAATCATTCATACTATCGTAACCCTTCCGACTGTGAAACAAAGGTGAGAATATAAAATGCAAAGTAAGCAGGGCTGTTCTGGGGTGTATCATGCCAGAAAAGCATGAAATTAATGCTCAATATTTTGGTTTGGAGTGTGCGGAAAACAAAAGCAAGAGATGAAGAAGAGAAGTTTCGGTTTGACTCAGGCATCACATTAGCAGCACATCTCCCATCCCTCTTTGACCACAGTTAGTCACAGATCACCAGCGCCATATATGTGTCACAATCACATAATGATGTTTCTTGTGCTAAACCAACATTTATGGTTAGGGTTTCATTTCTTTAGAAATGCCCATTATTTGGACACAGTATCTGTGATATTGAAACACTTGTTAAAAGATAATAAAGGTGTAAAGTGAGGCTAAAACAAGTTGAAGGTTTTATAATAATTAAACTACAAATGTTTACTAATTAGAAACATAAAATTTACAGCTGAAATATGTGCCTTAATCTTATTAATTTATATCAGTTAAATCAATAATGAATTTGAGATAATTAATATGCAGATGGTTTTGGTAATCTTCTATTTTTCTATTTTAATTATTTTCTCCAAGATTTAATGCTGTCTAATTTTTATTTTGTCTGTATACTGTCTAGTATAGCTACATGGCAAGAACACATTAGTTGGAGTGTCTTGATGCTAAATTATATTTAATTAGCATGATCCGAGTTTGGCATTCTTTCACTGTTAAATCACATTAGCTCTCATTTGCTGGGTGCTATCTCCATCATTCTATATCTCGCTCCAGTCTCTTATAATTTCTGCTAAGGTATTTCATTTGTGTCAATTAAATAATTGTTTGTTCACTGAAATTATTTTGGTGTTGCATAATTCCATCGTGCGAAATTCATTAGCGACATCTCAAAAGGCCGCCTGTTCTTTATCTGCGGAAAAACGTCAATCTCGCAATGACATTTTCATCCACACAGACAGAAACTCTGGTGGTGTGGACTTCTGAAATTAAGGTGAAATATCCCCTCTTTAGCTTTGGGTTATTATGACTATTTAAATTTACAGGATAAATGTATGTGTATTACTGTAATATTTGTATTACATTTTATATGAACATACTAAAGTCTCATTAGGTTTTCTTACATTGCTTCAAAATTATAATTACATTGCTACGGTAACAACCATATTTTGTGTAATGTTTATTTGTTACCTTTGTTTGTCTATTATTTATGGCAACCTTTTATTCAGACCATTAGTCATCAAATCTTTCGGTAAACACTGTGAGTATAATGATGGCTGCAGGCAGTGAGGTGAACCTTTAATTTAACTGAATTGAGTGCTTTATAAAAACCTTTCAGTAAAAAATCTGTGGTTTACACACTGCCTGATCTGATTTTCGGAAATATTTCTTTTGTTTCTGTACTGTCAATTATTTTTTCATGCTTGGCTGTTCTGACAAAATGTCTCAAGCTCAGACAGAGAGCACAGCAACACTCACCACTGAAAGAGAGTTAGTGAGCAGGCCTCCATCTTGGCCTAACATGTTTGGGACTGACATGCCAGGCAGGTCCATTCCTTGCAGGTGGAAGGGGTGCAGTCCATTCTGGGAGACAGGGGGGCAGAGGGGATGGTACGCTCCGGACTCAGATTCAGGCAAGTGTGCCAGCATGTGTTCAGGAAGGGTGGGGGGAGTGATGGGGGGGATGTTGAAGTCTTCGTCTCCAAGACTGGGCACTGGGTAGGACTGTTAATTCAAACACACAACACAAAGAACACTGATTAAATTCAGCTTACATAGAGTAAGATCAAAGCCACAATAATATTAAGCAGTTTAATTTATGGTTTATGTAAACACTTGAAAAAATGTTTATATAAATACTAATTAAATTACAAAGAACGTACAAAGAATGTATGTTTATTCTTCTACTATTATTATATATTCCTCATTTATATGTATAAAGTAAAAATAAAATACCCTGATAAAATTGGTGTCACACTGTAAATCTTATAAAGCACTGTAATCAATAAAACACTTTGAAATGAAGCAAACAGATGAATTGATAGTGAAATGTAATGAACATTCTTGTGTCTCAAATAGCCGTATGAAAGGCTTAGCAAACAGTTAGTTTGAAATACGGCGCAATGGGGGGTGAACCGTAGGCAAGAACAAGGACAGACTGTCCATTTGATACTTATAAATAAGAGAATACGGTGAGTTATGGCATGAACAAAAAATCTATGGTGCGGTCTTGATAAAAACCGTCATTCTTTGATGTTCTGTATTCTGCAGCTGAAATGATTCAGCTATGCTATGATTCACACTGTATCCATAACAGCGAAAAAGACTAATCTCAACTATATATACACAGCCAATGAAACACTGAATAAAGTGCATTGAACATTACGCTGATTCATTCCTACTGTTTGAGCCTTTGAGGAAGTAAAATTATATGCAAATGGTCAATCAATCTCATTAGACTATAACAAAAGGCTGCTTTTATGAGCCTTTCGCTTGGCTGTGAAGTTTTGCTTTGGTTGGTAATATCGCCTGCTTTAATACAGCACTGTTTCCTCTGGCCCTTGTCAGTTTAGACAGTGATGAAAAAGATGTAAAGCAGATAAGCAGATGAAAGGCTGTTCAAATCCAAGCAAAATCATAAATTATTCTCTAAACACTCCCCTAGAGTAAAATACTGTGGAGAAATATATATATATAGAGTTATCTTCAGTTGGCTGTGCGAGTGAATCGTGCGGCAATTGCATGTATGAAGTTTATTATCTACACCAAAAGGAAAACCAGACTACATATTAAGCCACACACATCCCCCCCACACTCACACCCCCACCTCACAGTAGTTTAAATTCAAGCTAAGAGCACAACACTTCACGAGAAAAAGCAACCAGCAAATGTGCCTGTGCCTCCGATTCAACTCAAAATGACTCATATGATTCTCTCTTTTTACCTTCAAAGGGACTCTTCTTTTGCCTGCTTTATTATCTCTAATACATAGCTTTTATTTGCAGCAAACTAAATGAACCTGTCAGACAGCCAACTACAGGCAATTAGGTATGAAATTGGTTCCAAATTCAAGCTCAACTCAAATAACGGTCCAACTGTTACTTTTAAGGATTGCAATAATCGTTTTAATGAGCTTCCTACTTCTGCCTCTAAAAGCCAATGTATCATGCTCATTTGCATATTTGATTGTGTTGTGCTTCACAGATGTCTGCGTTTGTTTGCAGGAAATATGCTGGCATAATTCATACAGTAAAGCCCTTGGAGAAATGATTTTACTGCCAAATTTAAAATATAATAAATCACAAAACAAAATGACTGTTTGTGGTAGGTTACATTACTGTTGATACATGCATGTGATGTACTTATTATTTTTTGCTATTGTTGTCATTTAAAAAAATATAATCAGGTGAAAATTCGATAGAAAGGTGAAAGGATGTTTTGCCTGCAAAACTGGAGGCACAATTATGTTTATGTACTAAAGGTTTATACACACTTTTTTTTACACACTCTTTTTTTGTGACAGTGTGATGCATAAACAGGCAGCTAAGAAGACAACACAGGAAATCAATAACCCTGCGCTGTGGTATGTGGCTCTGACAAAAAAAGTGAAATGTACAAAAATTAAGAACAATGCAAATGTTTTCCACATCTATTTGTTTTTTTAAAATAGAGCAGATAAACTTTGAGGCAGTCAGCATAAACATATTAAACCATGGTGTCATCTGATACAGATCTGCTTATTTAAATACCAACTGCAAAAACATTCCAGCTAATCTGAATAAATACATTTTCTCCCTGAATGAAGAGATTTTTCCAATTCCAAGCTCTGGACAACACCTGAAGTTAAAACATTTAAACATGCGTCATTTGTCATTCTGGAGCCGTGTCTGTGGTAATTGAAATATTTTTTGTACCAACCTAAAAACCCTCCAGGGTCAGAAAGTGCTGATTTTAATAACATAATAAGAAGTGAACCTAAATTAACTGTTTACATTGTGAGTCAGGAATGTGGGACATTACCCGCACAATATCTGTACATTCCAGTCCTGTGTTTACTGTTCATAATAGAATAACATTCAGATCTAGTTCTGCATAACTTTCCTCCATAATTTATCTTGACAAGCAAACACTGTGTGCTGTTCTCTAAAAGTCTAGCTTTTCATTTAACAATAAACGAAACAACGGAGCACAAAGCTACCATTTCTGTGGAAAATCACTTTGCTTTTGATTCCTCAGACTTTGGATGACACATAGTTTCCCAACAACCCTCATTTTCAATACATGCAATCATTTTAACAGGAAAGAAGAAACAACAACTTCTGAAATGCACAATGTGCTGGTCCTCGCCCATTTCATGTGACATCATTCAGACCGGACAACAAATCTCACAGCGAGGTGATTGCCTGTCAAATAGCACAAGGGTAATGGGACTGCTGCGAGATGAATGGCAAATGAGCAGGAGAGTCATTTAAATCTACTATCAATTACTGATGATGGTCATGATGTGTAGTATGGAATCATTGTCTATGGCGACATCACAGTCAGCAGTCAATCATAGCCTCACAGCAGAGAGAGAGAGAGAGAGAGAGAGAGGGAGGAATGAAATGGATGAACAGCCATCAGTATCTGATGCAGTTTACAACAACAATAAGAGAAGAAATGAGACAGAATGGAATGTTATGCAGAGAAACACGCTTGTGTTTTTATCGTATGTTGCAATGAGTGACAGAAATGCTTCACCAGCAAAAATTATGCGTTAAATTACTGTAGCCTCACAATGGAGATGTAGATCTTCCATAAGCCTTCCATCTTGACAGGAGTAAATCAGCTAGTCATTATGAAAGAAACAGACGCAAAGTGAGATATGACTCTGGATGAGGTGGTTGAGGAAACGTGCCTTTTCGAGATAAGACATATCCCCTTTTGTTACACCACATAATGCATTTAATACGTTTTGGAGATGCTTTTCTGATTAATGGTCTTGATTATGGCTGAAATACGACTTTTAAATGATATCAAGAGATATTTAAATGATCACCCCAGAATGGGCTGTGGATCATTACCCAGAATTCCTTGCAGCACGAGAGGCGCTCCAACATGTTGTCGTGCCCCTCCACCAATTAAATTGCCAAGGAACAGCAAAAGGAAGCATAAACAACAGTAACCTGTGCCCGCAGATGAGGCGGCTTTTTCATAATGTAATTCTGAATAATGAAGATGTCAGGTTAAATGCTACAGTAGTTAAACTTAATAAGGTGCCCCATTTTTTTCCACCTGGCTTTTTATTTGCCATCTAGGCTGGGTTTGCGAGAGTTAGGCAAGGAAAGCAATTCAGTCTGTAATGAATACCTCTGGGACTCAAGGGCGGTGATCATTTGAATGCAACATTCTTTGGCTGAGCCCCCAAAACAACCTAGAATGAGCTGAACTGCCGATTACTGTTGAGAGCTTCTGGATAAATGGAGAGGAGCTTGTCTTGTCTTATGCAACCACCAAGGTCAAGCGTTTTAGAGGAGGTTTTTACTTTGTCTAACAGGGGTGACAGGAGGCTGCGTAATGCTTCCTTGTCTACTTGACTGACCCGAGCCATGACATCACAGAAGGGGCACACCCTGAGTCTCTGATAGACAGATTGAGATCAAAGGCGCACTGGTGCAGTCCAGGATAGGCCACGCCCTGTCCAGAATCGCTGCATCAGTGCTTTACAAGAGCTTAATGCTTATGCATGCATGAATATGCAATTTATGAAAATCTTTGAATAATGTATATTATGGGAGAAACAACGCAAGAAAGCTCTTGATCATCTGAAAAAAAAAATTTAACTCCTGAGAAGCCTGATGATCTTCGAATATGTCATATTTGTACAGTATATTAGTTTGGCTCAAGAGAACATTTTTTTCCTGTGTCTGAAATACGCAAAAAAGGAAAATATACATGTAAGAACGGGCCTCTCCAGTCCCAGGAGAGAGCGCAAGGTTAGTTTATGCATGTTTAAAATGCACAGCTTTCTGCTGGTCCCTTAAGAGCTCTGCAACATCTGGGGGGAGGGGCGGGGGAGGGAGTCCATCAGCACCTCTACAGTACATATACCCACACACCAACTTGACAACCTTCATCATAGTGTGTGTGTGTGTTTGTGTGTGTGTATTTATATATGTATATATGAATGTATATCAATCCATTACCCTGTGCGAATACATTCTATGTAGGAATTATACAAATGCCATAAAATAACCATGTCAATCTGCCTATGTTTAAAGGGTGCATAGTTTCGGGTTATAATTACCAGCTAATCCTCTTCCTGTATACATTTGCCTTGACTGCATATTCTTGAACACAGGCCAGGCGCCCCAAAAAACCAATGTAATATTAAACATCACTCTTATCAAATGTAAACAAAAACCAACAGTTTTTGAACAAATATTGCTTGCTCTGTGAGACAAAGTGAGCACTTTTACTCCTTGCTGAAGTAGTGCTTTTGAGCCTGAGCCAGAAATATGAGAAGTGTGTATATTTTTAGTGTTCGCTGTGTGTATGCTGTAGTCGGCTTTATCTAGCATCGCTGGCACACACTTCATCTTGCTGCCGAATTAAAATAAATAAACTGTGATACAGAGCGCTTGTGGGCCGACATGTGCTCAGCACTCCACCATTTTGGACTAATAAATGTGGCTTTTATTTAATAGCCAAGAAACACATGGTTTGAGTTGGACGAGGGGGGAACGAGGGGAGATGGTAAGATAGCAAGAAAGCCGTCAGCAGACAGACAGCAGACTCGCTCTGCTCTGAGGTGAAGTCTGTGAATGCTGTGTGTATTTTAACATCTCATTGATTTAATTTTTAGGGGGTGTTGTTATTGTTTTGTCTAATAGAGAGAAACAGATCTCTCAGTCCAAGAGATGTTTAGATGGATAGGCGTATCACATTTTTGTCACTTTAAGTAGATTTTCAAAAGCTACTGAGGTTTTTAATACTGTTGTTGGTCAGCAGAAGGGTTCAGTTGGCAGCAAGCCAGAGAGATTTCAACCGTGAGATTAACACTAGCTTTTACATTTTAACACATGACTGTTTTTTTAGTATCCCCTCATTGCCAGCTCAATTCAAAAATTCCAGTCACTATTTTTTACATTATTTAAAATAAAGATATACACATTTATAATATACTTTATCTTCCAAGAAAACATACCAAGCCAGAATATTAATGACTTTATGTTCTCAATGATTTTTGTCCAATCAAATAGTGTCTAGAATGAGATGTCTCCTCCCCAATGCTTGTTGTGAACGAAAGTCAGTTAGCTATATAAAAAACTGCCATTCAATTTGTCCCACCTAAATGTAATGCCTAAATTTAAATGTAAATTTACATTTTCAGGTAATATCAATCTAAGAACCCAACCAAAAGTGAAAAGACTAAACCAAAAGTATCTCTCCCTAACTGGTCACAGGACTGATCCTCACACTTGCCTGGGCTCTTCTCCAGATAGCCTTTGGTTTGTATTATAAAGCAGATTAAAAGACAGACTTTTGCAGAACATGTTTTGCCTTCAGCGCTGGAACCGAAGATGGTTTTGGGTTCAGTTTTAGCTTCCTGAGTGTGAAGTTTAAAATAGGCACATGGGTGCAACTTCACTCTAATTCAGTTAATGTGTGTTTAAAAGCAGTAGAATGCTTTGTGGCTGTGCACCACACACTGAGGTCAAGGTGAATTCAACTGTTGTTGCCAATAAAAGTAATTACCTGTTCCCAACAGAGAGCATTGAAGAGAGAGCAACGTTGAGAATAGACAGAGAAAAAAAAGAACGTAATGGAGGAAGTAAAAACAGCAGAAAATACAGACCGCAAAACAACGGAAGGAGGAAATAACATCTGAAGAGTTTAAGCATAACATGTTCATTGACATTTACATACCAGCATAAAGATTTTGATGTATTTTATTAATAAGTTCATGTCTGGGTAAAGCCAAAGACATTAACGATGTGTGTGTAAAGAATAATAAAGGATTTAACCATTAACACTATAATTATTTTAAAAATAAATCAATTTCTTAATAAATAAATAAATACATTTAATTAAATTTTTTTTTTTAATTTTATAAATAAATTTCATAATAAAAAAACTGTAAAAACCCAATAGACAGACATGTTTTCCTGTCTTGAACACTGAAGTGTGGGATGCAAAGGGAAACACATCACTTCTTAAACAGCATACAGCACCATACAGATAAAACACAAACAGAGATTTCACTGTGCTCTGTGCTAGTGTAGGGTTACTTACCCATGTCAGACGGGGGCCGTCTGTGTGTGTAGGGGTCTCTCTTTTCCAGTGACCACCGGCCTGCTTGTTGCCATGCTGCGTCTGGCTGGGACTGGCAGGTACACGGAACTACAGTGGAATGCAAGACCACGGGGTCAACCAACACAGCAGGGTAACAAAAATATGATGCAATACTCCATTCAACTTTCAGCATTTTATGATGCGTTTATCAGTTCTGTGCTGCTTTTCATTCTTAACGCATCTTTTATCTACTTCTGCATTAAAGCAAACATGCAGCATGAGCAGACTGATCAGATATATGCAATGCCACCGATGCAGAAAGTGCATTTGAAATCGATTTGTGTATAATGGGTTGCAGAATAGGACGTTGTACAGCTGTACGAAACAAACTGGTGACCTGTAATTTAGTGCACTTTTCTTTACATTTTCCTGAATGCATTTGCTACGACGTGTTGAATAATGCATGACTCGAATATCATTTATTTATTCTTCCTCTCGCTTTTGAGAGTCATAACCATACTAGGTTTAGCTTCTACAGTCTACAGCTTACACTGTACAACCCTCTAATTCTCCATATAACAATGCACTTTGAATGCTTATCTAAGAGCTTTTAGCAGTAGAGGAAACCACATAAGATAAGATTAGGTATATGTCACGTGATTATCATAATGCAAAGCATTTTCAAAAGCACAGAAATGTGACTTGATCTAATAAATGGAATGTTTGTGCATATGATGTAACTGGCAGCTCTTTGCCCAACCAACTTTTGCCAGTTCATAATATCTGCAACTTTGTCAAACTGCTGAGAATGTGTTCATGATTAGGTTTAAATATACAATTTTCGACATGCGTGAGAAAGGTGTGAATTGCACTTTCACACGTTTCTGAAGAACAGAGACTGTTAAACGTTACTAATGTCAAACCAAAAGACAGGAGATGTTTGGAGCATGTTGCCAACCCATATGGAACACGTTTTTTTAAACGTGTTTCATTATTAAATTTACTTTTCCAAATGGAATAATTATTCATAACACTTCTATGACTTGTAAAGCGAGACAGGAAGTGGGGAGTTTATTTTTGAGTGGGAGCTATTTCACAGCCGCTACATACAGTATATAACATTAAAGGCCAAACTCTGTGATCCACAAAACAGATTGAATTTAAGGCTTTGATTTTTACTGTGTTAAAGCACTTTGTGAGTCAAGTTTGTGAGTTATATCACAGAATCCTGTTGTGTGTGGTTCTGTCTGAGGTTTGAAATGTCAAAGCGCAGCCAGGATAAATTTCATGGAACACAAGAACATAATAACATAATTCAGATCAATGAGTCTATAAAAATAGGCAACACCCAAACAGCCCATGACAAAACCAGGAAGGAAATATTTAAATGGATCAGCAACATTATATATAGTCTGTCACTGGCTGATAAAATAGCAATAGGAATTATGGCTTAAAAATGCTGAAATGTTACTGGGAGGCAATTATAGTTTGTTTATGTTTTAAACAGGTAATGTTTTGCTTAAACACAAATGCACATATGATCAGCCCTACTTTCCTAAAACCGCCTGCTTGCCACACTCATTTTCATGCCGCAGACCGTGTCAGGTGTCCTGAGGGACCATAATTATTCTATAGTCTTAATTCATTAGGCAAATGTGTTATAGGTCCTTCTGCTCTGCTCATGCAGGCATGTTCACCCTTGACCTTAATGCACTGATTTCCATGTTTTGGTTTAAATACTTAAACAAGCTGGGCTTTTTATAGAAAGACACAGTCATCATTAAAAATCCATGTGCTAAATTATCAAGTGGAAAACCAGTGGAGTCTCTTGGTTAAATAAAGTGGCTTTTATCTCGGTTGTTCGAATGCGAAACAAGCTCAAGCGTCCTAAAATAAACTTCTATTGGTAAGTAACAGCCTTAACTAGAGAAGTGTCGCTCAGGGGCTGCACATTCTGTCTTTATAGACCAGCGGCCTTGTTTGGCGTCCATTCTGTGTGTCGTTTTTAATGAAATTGTAAATGCAGGAAATGAAAGGCTATGACAATATGCATTAAAGCTTAATTTCATTAAGCCAAGACAAAGCTTTAAACACTTTGTTTACATGTTATAATAGCCCCTGATTATGGCAACGGCCGATAGCGGCTCTAATTTGCGATGTGCCGGCTTAAATTTGTTTAATTACGACTTAAAACAAAAGGAGTGAGCAGTAATTAACCCACCTGGTTCCCTGGCACAAAGTCCTGGCTGGGCTCTGGCATACTCATGAACATGTTCTCACTGTTGTACTGCAAACAGACAGAGAGAAGAGAAAAAAGCAATAAATAAACAGTCAGAAACATTCGGTTAACACACAATCCAAACACTGGAATAAGGCAGAACATGCAGGTTGTGTTCCTGTTGAGCGCTTCCTTCCCTAAACACAGACCTTTAGACAGACAATTAGTCTTTGAAGTCCCTGCTGTATCAGATGAAGATGTCAGTGATTTGATGTAATTAGTGCAGTGGTAATTAAAATTGCTGGTTGAGGGGGATGAATGAAATGCTTTAATGGGAGCGTCAGAATATAACAGAGATCCATGTGTGAGTCTGATGAGCTGCACATGGATAAACCTGAGAGTGTGGGACGGGCCCAGGTGGCTCTCACGCTCGCTGTGCATCTAAACCAACAGAAGCCTGTTAAATCAACATTTTGAGTGATTATACGATCAGATTACCACTGACTCATTTGACTCACGATTAGGCGATTGCTAAACGAAATGATTTTTGACTCATTTTACGGGGCTTAACAGTAAGAGTCATTTTTGCTGGTTTGTGAACTACTGTGGGCAGAAAATGTAGGTTGTGTTTTTGGCCTCACCCTAAAAAAATTATACATGTTATTTTTAGCCATTTTGTTTTATGTTGTATGGATTTTTCACTACATTTTGTCATTATAACAAGAACTATTAAGCCAAGAAGCAACATTTATTTATTTGTAATTTGACAGTACATGTGACTTGTATTGACAGAATGAGCCAACAAGCTACAAGACAACAACTGCAACAAACCACAGAAAACGCAGACCACCGTGTGTTCAACAGCAGACAAGCAGCTTTTGCATTCACACGCTGAAGAAGCTCAGCTTCAGCTGAGTCAGTGCAGGTTAACTGTGTGATAAAGGAGAAAGAGCCCATGACCCAGCTGTGCAGCACACCTGGGAAATTATAGCAGCCCACACTGCCTGCCTGCTACAGTCCACTCAGCAACACACACACACATACACACACTGAGAATTCTCAGTTCTGCTGACATGCCTGCCTGAGAAATACACACCATTTTACATCTACTTCACACCCTTAAAATACATGAAAAATGAAAATCAGAAGTCAAATATCAAATATGCTTTGACTTGTCTATGATGAAATGTGGGACTTTTGCATGGCCATTAGATTCTGAGTTCAGCAATAGGTTCTAAACAGGTTTGTCTTTAACATATTGTATTTCTGTTATGAAAGAGTGTCAAATTGTAAAGAGAGAGAGAGAGAGAGAGAGAGATACTCAGGAACACATGTCTGTCAATGGCTGAATGTTTGTATTTCTGTTCAACCGAGCAGCGCATCTCATTTCATTATGCCTGCTCGAGATAATTCTATGGAAATGAAATGGCAATAATCCTAATGAAAGCCTATCACATTGCGACCTTTTAAGTGCGCAAGTTGATGGGGCGATCTGATTGGTTTTTGCGCACGGATGACATTTAATTTCATGCTAGCTTATTGATTGTGATTAATGTGATCAGGCTGATCAAACATGTGGCTATTCTTAAACTGTGAAATCTGGTGCGTTTTAAAACACTATTACAACCCATGCCACGAATACACTAAATTCTATTATGGGGGATGTTTAAAAAGATTGAAGAAGCATACAATATTTTTAGCCAGGCTGCAGCCATGGCTGTGAGCCCATGATAATGGCTCTGTTCCAAAAACATGTGCGCTGCTTTGTTGTCTGCTACCTGCATAGGCAGAATCCTAACTTCTTAAATGACAAATTGGAAAGCTCTACATTCGTTGCAACTGTGAACATCATACAAATAGCACTACTGACATTAAACTCAAAGAAAACCTATTGGGTAAACAGTCCATTTGCAAATACAATTAAGTGGCCTTTTTAACTACCTTTTAAAATTGAATTATATTTATTTTATATTTATATTATATTTTATATATATTTTATATTTTCTGCATACCTTTAGGTTTGGAATATGGCTGATACCTTAAAGTGCTCTACGTAGGCAGCTTATCGGGTTTTGAAAAAGAGCCAATATCTTGCAATCAAAGAATAAACAATGGAACAAGCACATATGCAGCACGAAAGATATTACAGCAACTTCAAAACCACATAACAGCCTGTGTCTGCTTTTATTCTTGATTATGTTGATTAATACAACCTCGTTTCTCATTTCAATGTCACTCTCTACCACTAAAATGGCAGCCAGTTATTTATAACAGCAAATCCATTTTTATAAAGATCTGTCTATGTTCTCACTGCTCTGACCTTTCACATGTTTCTCTCTCCCTCTGTGTCCGTGTGCTGTTCTATCTGCTTAGCTCTTACCCTCTATCTGCCACTATTTGCATATGAATGTGCTAGTGGAAAGTGTGAGGCAGCCTTAGTTGAAAAAGTGAAACCTCAGAGCTAAACCCATCAAACTGACACCAAATCCATCCGGCAACAGTTGGCGAACACCCACCCTCACCTACACCCCAAATATGCTTTCAGAACAAACTCCATTTTGCAAGTTTTTTCTTTGATTCGCTTTTCTCAATCTTGTGGCATGCTGGGAGCCATTTTGTTTTGCTGTAGCTTTTTTTGCACCTGAGGTGCCAATATAAAACCACAACTAGTGTAGATTGTGATTCTAAAATCTGAAGTCTTGATTACATAAGATTCTTACGCAAATGATTCCGTTATTGTCAAATAAAAACTCAGGCTATATATCGTCAGGCAACAGGACCACAGGTTTGAGCCGCATCCCAAAATAAACAACACTTTTAGCACGAAAAGAAAGAAGGTATCTGTGTGAGCAGGTCAACAAACGACTACAATGTGCGTTCGGCAGCTGCCGCAGTGATGCAAATGAGCTATCAAATAACAAAAACAACAAAAACAAAACAGGGCCCTAATAGCTGCGGGACTGTAAATCGATCCCATCCACACTCCGCCCCGAGCGTCTGGCAGCTTCACAGGAAGCTTAGGTAAAAGAAATTGATCCCAACTGACATGACCACATGCTAACAAATTCCTCATTATGATTAATAGGAAGTTCTCCTCTGGGGGAGGAGGGTAATGACATGCTAGCATTCTCCCAGAATAATATTAGAAAGACTGTGGCAACACTTATTAGCACTGTAATTAAACTGTTCATCCTTAAACGACTCCCCTGGTTCAGAATGACGAGGCCTACGGGCCAAAGAGTGTGCGGGGACTGAACTGTGGCCAGGAATGTGTTCATTTGCTAATGCCTGTATTTATCTTACAAGGGTTTTGCTGTTAATTTATTTTAATTAGCACCACAGGAGGGGCTCGGCGTTGACACTTGATCAGAACGAGGTGTTTAAAGAAGTTGTATTTGATTCTCGCAGGAGACTGGTTTCAAGGTTGGCCAATTAATTAACGTGTATGATACGATGACAGAAGCTACTTCAGGATCCTATAAGGTTTTATCAGCAGTAGGACCGGGTTTAATTACATGGATGATTCCTAAACATCTGCATTTTTTCATCCATGGAACACCATGTTAAAACACTAAAACTGTATAATGCACCTCTATGGAAGTGAAATTTTGACACATTTTAATGAATCGGTCAGGATGACTCAATCAGATATATATATATATAAATTGTTATAATTAGGATTAAATATCTGGTGCATTATCAAAAATGTAAAAGAATTAATAATAAAAACAGAAATGAAACCAGAGCTATTAAATTCTCATGGATTCCGATCTCTAATCACCAGTAATACCTTTTAGCATCTGCTGCCTGAAAGCTGTTAGTATCAATAAATTACTTTCTGAGCTCTTCTGAGGTCAGCAGAGTTTCTGAAGAGCCCCTCTGCCAGGCCTCATCCACCCATGTGTACACAGATAAAATGGAAACGTTGTGACCAAACCTATATAACCCTTCTATGAGCGTAACCCCACCCCCAGCTCTCCCTCACCCCGACAAACACTCTTTCCTGACATGCAGCATTATATAAGAGTACCAGCTATTGAAGAGGAAGGTACTGAGGCACCCTGCCAACACTAAACACCAACCAGCTCTAGGAACAACTCACTGTTAAAACATATGAGGAACTTCTGTTTCTTTAATCTTGAGCATTTGATACTGGCTGGGCAAAGACAGGCTTCTGAAAGATTATGTGATATAAACATCTGTACAATCTGTGAGGCTGGAAAAATGCTTAACCCTTATGTTTTATGTTATAACCAGGACTGATTTTTGTGGAATACTTGGCCAGTCTCTCTAATTATATTGTCCTGCATTCACAAAAAAAACCAGAACTATCCAATAAAATATGTTTGACAGTGTGTTACTGTTTTTCCTAAACTAAAATTATGGGTTGTATCAACATAACATGCTATTGATTTATGCTCAGCACACTACAATCTAAAAAGCAGACAGAACAAAACTTGACTGAAAACGCTTTTTTTGTTCACAGTTAAATATTGCTTGTCAAACAAAATTCTGTTTTGCACATTTCCATATTGTGTATAATGCAATAAAGCTATGAAATGTTGCACTTGCTATATGAGAAAAATAAATCTTCTGTGAGGATTTGTAAATGAGCATATTATGCAAAAAAAGGGTGAGAAATAAATGCATGTGTTGAATTATCAAACAATTACATTTTTGAAAGTGCTAATGAGATTTAATGTTTATGTGTTATTCTCCTGAAGTCATTCTGATGGAATCGTGTCCAAAATATTTTAAAATCTGATTTTAAGATGTTGAATTCCAATTTAAGCGTCACATTTTTTGCATTCAAGGCAACTATATGTAACTCAAATCTAATGTTTCCCATCAAAATGAACCCAATAAATCAACTACTGAAAGAACCGCTCCCTATTTCTCTCAACAAGAATCATAATTTTATGCAAATATTCTACAATGAAGTGTATTCTATATCTGAGCATGGTAATGAGATCGGCTGCTCTACATTATTCATATTGTACATATCCAATATAAACAGATATCATAAGAAGGGGGAAGGGGAATGAGGGGAGATATATGATGCGGAGGACATATTTGTTGACAGAGTAAATTTTACTGCACAATTTTGACATTTTGAAACCCTAAGTTCTAAATTTATACCTACTAGGAGTTTCATTTTGGTGAAACCATAAAGATAATACATACATTTCCTGTAGCACTGAAGGCTGATGGCGCTCTCTTGTTTCAGTGCTGTTCTATCTAGTAAGCAGCACCCAATCAAAATGGCCGCCATTCAGGAAGAAGGTAATGAGATATGAGTGCAATGGAATGCTCGGTGCTGAACATAATCATGCAACTCGTGTGCAATCAATGAGCTCCGCATCATCTCCTATGATTGCCTGCTGTACGGCCGCGGCTAACGTTTCAACACAGACGCGATGTACTTTTCACGTGTCGTGTATCATGTTTGACTTCTACGACTTTGTAAATGGCAAAAAATATAAAACGATCCCAGAAACAAATAAGAAAAGAGGAGCCAATTGAATATATTTGTTGAACAGTGAGGCCATTATTTTGATGTTTATAGCTCTTGGCAGATCTTGTAGATTTCTTTTTTATTGGATGCTGTATATTGACCCCTTTGTCAAATTGGCTTTATGCATTTGCTTCTCTGGCACTGGATGATATGTGTAGAAGTGACATATCTGCTGCTCAGTGGTACATACTGTAATCAAATAGAACGAATCCTATTTCTGGTGTCGCACCTGTGCTCAGGCTTTATTGCTGTGCTGTACTCATCACTTCATGTGACGCAGATGTGAATGGCATTATCTTTTTTCCCAAATGTTTCAGTGCAGTATAGCTTTCAGCCCTTAAACGCAGTTGTTCGGCAGGAATGCAGAACAGGCCGTGATTGTTAGTGAAACAGTTTTTCTCATATCACAAGTGCGTAATGTCAAAGCAAGGAGGCATTTTTGCTGCACCAACTAGGATGTTTTGAGTGTGTGGGTCCCTCTCTCTCTTTCTCTCTCTCCCTCTCTCTGATGTCCAGATGTGAATCAGAGCTTTTTATTTTTTTCAGGACACTGGAACCAATTTCATTCCTCATCAGTTTCTTATGGAAGGTCAGAGTATAGGAAAATCAAACTGAGAGTGTGTATTCTTTCCACACCCTGTGGTTTAAATGCACTCACTACTCAGTTGCATGCTCATTTTCGTCCCCTTTTATGTTGGACTTAGTGCTGCTGATATATATGGGTCCTCTAATATTTCTATTATAAAAACCTCTTGAACTGACAGAAATGGATATAATGCATTTTTCAAAGTACTAATGTGCTTCTTAAACATGCAATATTTCAGGCTCGTGTTTTTTTGTCACTACATTTGATCTGAAACTCAGATGTTGTTAACACACATAGTAAAACAAGGTTTAAATTTACACTCACAAACATATTTTAAATACTATACCTACAATACAATACAAATTGTTACTTACTTAAGCACACAACTGTAATTATTTTATTTTACAAAATGAGGTATGTGCAACAAGACGTTATTTTTACTTTGTTCAGTCAAGGTCAAGCTGCATATTGTTGTGTCTGTGGCAAAACTAAGGATGAACAAAAACTTGGTGCTGGCTAAATTAAAGACCTCTCATTGGACGCTATTCCCTGCCCCCATTTTCAAAACATACATGAGATGATATATTATATAAACAGCATTTTAGTTCTGCTATGTATACAGGGCTGCATAACAGCCGGCTGGAAGACAGGGAATAATTCATCCTATCCTGTTATCAACCTCTCTGTATAAACTTTAACTCACAAGGGGGGCAGAAAACAGTAAGAGGTAAAACCACAGTAAAAATCTGGGATTTAACATTTACTTTAAATCTGGAATTTAAAGATTGTTTACAATTTGATAAATATACTGTAAAACATTTTCCATAAAATGACAACAGATATTTAAAAATTTCTAGATCTTAGATCATAACAAATCGGTGACAAATCAACCAAATCAACCAACAAATCAACCATGGAAGGTCTTTCTACAAAAGGTCATATTTCCTTGTTTCCATTAAAGCATGCAGGACGCTCTTTGAAACAATCCTAATCATTCTCTAACATGAAACATTATGAAAACATTATGAAAAAGCGATACTTAAATAGAAACATTTCCTATTGCTCTCAGACATTTGAAATCCACTGACGCACCATGTGACCTTTCGAACCTCCAGCTGACCTCTCTGTGTCAACATGCGTGACCCCTTAAGAGTGCCACAACGTCAGTCAATAAAGATTATCTCTCTGCCTTCTCGCAAGATGTTAATGCTTTCTTGGAGACCCGCCAGAAATGCTCTCCGTTTTGTTTGTGATCAGCAGATGCTCATGCAATGAACAGTATCAACATAAAAGCACACACCTTCATGTTATTAGTCACTGCTGAAACTTCACTTTCTAAACATGTCAACGTTTATAAAACACAGATAGGCAAGAAAAATGTGAACATAATGGCACGCGGCACAGCAAACCCACGGGTGAGAAAGGAGAGGGTTCCTCATGGTTTCATTTTAGCTGAAATGTAAAGGTCAAACGCAGTTACTGAAAGCAATAGTTCTGAGCAAGGCGTGCGTTCAAAGCGGTTCCTGTGTTGAAAATTATAGCTTGTTCCCCAGATATGAGTACATTATGATTTCTTTTATATTAAAATAAAGAAATAAAAAAATTACTCAATAGGAGGCACTGTCGATAGCAACCTCTTCTCACGGAGGAACATGCAGTGGTTTGTTGTCAAACCAAATTACACACATTCTTTCCATGGATAAACCGTAGCCTGAATAATAAGCAGCCACAAAAAGTGGGTCAGGGTCGTCATGGAGAGAAATAGAGGCAAAGAGAGAGAGATAGAGAGAAAAAGAGAGAGACCTAGAGAGTGAACGAGAGAGAGAGAGAGGCAGAAGACGGGGGTGTTTCTCTCTTTGCTCCCTAGCATTCAATATCAAGAGTGGCAGTCATCTTTGACTTCAAATCATTCCTCTGATGAATAACCTTTGTCTGTACTGCATTACGGCACAAAGTGATTTCTTTTCCCCCCTCCTCAAAATGGCAATTTTCTGAGAGCCTGAAGCTGAACAGAAAGCGTCTTCATCCGTGTTCCACCACTGTAATTTATTACAGTGAGCTAGAGTGACTTTCATGACTACCTATAGAGGCACTCTGATATTAGGCCCACAGATGAAGATGAAGTATAAATCACTGCCTAGCTCTTATTGAATTGGTACGATTTCATGTTGAGCCGAGGAACCATGTTGGCTTTTCCTCTTGTGGTTTGCCTTGAAGCTGTTGTGTGGATTTATTTTAGAATACATTACTCCATAATGCATGTATTCATTTCTATCAGTTGATTGCTGATTGAACATAGGTGGAAAATCCACGCTGAGAGACAAGCTCTGACGAGAAACCACCCTCCTATGTTACAATTATCTTCAAAATGGCCCGACATAGATCTGTGAAGAATGGCAGTTTATATTTGAATGGTAATTTGTATAAGGGGAATAACACAGTGACGCAGCTCTCCTGTTCCAGACGAGAAACTGGCACATCGTCCGTGGAAAAGACAGCTGAGCGTCTACGAGACATTTTGACTTCACTGGTTTAATGATTCATGAATGATGACATATTGCTTTTCTGCTCGCTCACCTCTGCCACCGTCGCTCACCCCAAAATGAAAATTCTGTCATCATTTACTCACCGTCATGTTTTTCCAAACACATGCGACTTTCTGAGAACACAACAGAAGTTTTGAGAAAACAATAATTTTCAAGAATATTCTGGCTACTTTTTTCTATACAGTGAAAGTAAACGTGAACTTGGCAAAAAAGCATCACAAATGTAACATGAAAATGGTCCATATAATTATACCATACTATACTATAAGAATTATACAAACTAAGAACTATTAACATTTAAGAACTATACAAAGCTTTCTGCAAGGTTTAAACCTAAACGATACTTATTTGTCTACGAGAAAAAAAATACTTCTAGGGAAGAAATAAAATGTTACAGATCTGAAATAACATAAGTGTGAGTAAATGACAGAATTTTCATTTTTAAGTGAACTATCTTTAAGTGCTTTATTACTTTAAACCACTTGTGGTGTTGGTCACCGGTGCCAGCACAATTAAAGAGAGACAGTCAATTAGCTTTTAAACCATTAGAGAACCTTTAATGTCTGTTTCCTCTAACCAGGTCTTTAGATACGCTTCAACACTGAATCTCATCTAAAACAGAGCTGACCTGAAAAAAAAGAGACAGGGGATAAAAATGATTAAGTTTGAGAGTGAGCAGCCAGTGGCTTGTTAAATATCCTTTCACAGTGAGACAAAATTACAGTGTATCATAATTTACTGCCTCAGGAATCCCAATGGAGGTAAATTAAGGCATATTTCACCAGAGACCAATAGATGGTGACATGACCACTTAATTGCTTTATTTTACGATTGGTTGAGGGGAAAATTTGGTTTGATAAGGCTGTTTGAACAAGTGTTTTCCAGCACCGAAAGCCTAAAGACAACATTTATTCTCCTTGTTTGTCTTTGGTGTCTGTTTCATTTCTATATTTTGATAAATGGTGCAGATTTTGGTGCAGCTGTGTGAGGTCAACAGTGTTTAACTCGTGTGGGAGAGTGTTGAAGTGTATCTGCTCACTTGAGGATGTTTGCAGCTGAAAGGTAGGTCACGTTATTTTTATCTCAACGGGAGTTTTGTGTGTGTGTGTCTCTGTGTGTGTCTCTTTGTGTGTGTCTGTGTGTGTCTGTCTCTGTGTGTGTGTGTGTGTGTGTGTGCTACTTTTATGGCTGCAATGGTGTCTGGGATGCAGTCCGACATATGTCTACACCAATGTCCCACAATGCACTTCAACCACAGAGCAGCTAGCTGCAGACATGAAAGCATCTTTTTAACATAGTGGCAACTCACAAAATACCACACCGGACCACTGTCACCAGCACAGACCATTACAAAAGACATAAACATATGTAACATACCGGTGAGGTATCAGAGCATCTTCCTGTGACAATAACAACATCATTTAACTCCTTATATGTTAGAACCTCCTGAGTTGCTTCTGCTTTAGTGAGAGTGCATTAAAAAAGTGTGGTAAATTTTGTATTACTGAAATTACCACACAACCTTTGAACAGGCAAATGGCTGATGAGCTGCAGCGTTGGCAGTCGTTGGCAGTCTAGAGGGGAGCATGAGTAATTTATGTAGGGTAGTATTTCTGAGACAAGGACCCTTGAGAAATCTAATCACTCTCAACAGACTCTAAGAATTTGTCCTGGTGCATGAAGAAAATGGACACAAAAGCTGCAGTATTTTCGTAGCGCCCTTGTTTTAGGGAGGTAAGCGACATTAAATCACAGTAATCGCAAAAGCGATAGATTCACAAAAATGTCAACAGGTGCGATACACTTAAAGGATTAACATTTTTCTGCCTGTATCTTTATACACACAGAAAAAAACAGTCAACGAGGAGACTGGAGCCAGAATGACCTGGGTGGATGGCTGCCAGCAGCCAGCTGAAAGGGCTGCAATTTTAGCTATTGTGCAGGGGAAAGAAAACCTGTGCCAAGTCCCATTACATAAAATTGAATTTAACCTCCAATGCGATTAATTCAGATGTTGGGTTTATGTTTTTCTTTTTCCCTACCTTATGGCTGAATGCCATGGTGGCTTAATAAAATCTGAATCTGCCTGGCTTTAAATTAGGATGTGCCCTCATCACACCTGATTGACATGAGGCGCGTAACTCACAGCACTCAGGTGCAATTAACAAGCTATTTTTATCAACTGCATACGCCAGTTAATGAAAACTTAATGAACTCCTGTTTGCATTTATTTAAGTCTAAATTACAGTTCTAATCAATAACAGAGCTCTGCTGAAAACACGCAAAGCCACAAAGAGACTCATGTTCAGTCATTTTCCTGCTAATTTGCAAAACACAAAAGACAATTAAGTGAAATATCCAGGAAAATCAATTTGCTAATCCATCATTTAACCTGACACTACACTGACAGAAGGGCTCGTCGTGGGCAACAATGGCAAATCAAAAGGGGAACGTTCATTACAGGAGGCCCCTCCACAAAAGTATTGCGGGAGGGGGGGGAGCGACACCCTTGAGCAAACTACTCCGCTTGACAAAAGCTCTCAGCAGGAGCTGACCGGATTCACACGTCGGCCCCTGTATGTGAACCTGGTACAATGAGCCACTGTGTTCTCATCCCCAGTCAACAGCAGAGCAGTGCTACACAACATCAGCACTGCCCTGCCTTTCACAGCAGTGCGACCCGAGGCACCAGGAATGCTATCAGCAGTGGACATACTTGAAAAAATATTCCAAGCATCTTCTTCACATTTGTTCCATTTAATCTATGGCTCATGCTTTTGCATAAATTCTCTATCACACACACATTCATAAACTACTGAATTTTGTTTATTTATGTTGATTTCTTGTGTTTTTGTGTTATGTTTTTTAGAAATTGTGAGCTAAACTTGAATTAAATATGGGTTAATTAAAAAAATTATGTAAAAATACGTAAAACGTAAACATTTTTAAAAAAAATTTACGTAAAAAAAAAAATGTATGTAAAAAATAAAAATAAATATAATGTAGCATTACAGACAATCTGTTTTAATTAGTGTAACTAAACTGTTGCATTAAATCCTTACATAATGTCACTCAGCTTGTGTTGTGTTTTCTGTGGATGTGCAACAATCGTGTCCTGCAATTGGTTTTCCTATATTAATACATAATGCCTTTGAGCTCATTATGCAAAACATTAGTCCTCTAACAACATCTAAGATGTTGTACATTAAAGCCTATTAAGCCTTGGCAGTTTCAGCAAACCTGAATTGCAGGTTTATTTGAACAATGTAAACTCATGTTTTCACATGTATATATACATGCTGTTACAAATGTGCCTCTGTGTGTACTGCATCACACAAATCTAAATCTATATTTTCAATAAATACAATTATGATATATGAAAATAGATTTAGATTACATTTTTCTAGAAAATTTAGAAAATTTGGATTTTTTTAGATTTTATATTCGACCCAGAATAGTTTAAGACAGTGTAAATGCTGCCTTTAAACCACAAAAAGAGAGTTTTAGAAAGTGTTTTAAATCATTGATTTGGCTGCCCTATTCTGCCTAAAGCAGAACCTGAGATGCATTTTTGTGAGCTTTGAGCTTTAAAGTCAACTATCATCTCTTGAGCTGTTGCTGTAGACTTGCTCTGCAGCTGCCGCCCTGGTGTGGTGGGTGATAAGCATCAGGGATGCTGGGACACAAGCTCTCCTATCTCAACGCATGACCACAATCACTTCCTGTTCATTACCTCCCCTGCTAGGAAAACACATCGAAATTAATGCAGTCTGACCAATGAGCCGCTGCTAAAAACATACACGGAAAAACAAGCTTGGACACTACCACACAAACATCCCATTATGTGCCAATCATCGAACCCTGTTGTGGACATTCACACGTTAATAGAGAAATGCACGGGCTAGCTAAATCCAGTCTGACCGCAGCGACTATGCTAAGGCGCAATAACATCTCCTCCATTAGCATGCAGGTCTTGTTCCCCGTCAGGAATAAAGATTGCTTTATTGATACATGCTGTTGCCATGACAAGCATCCACAAGATCCGTTTGGTGCAAGATTTCAGCATCCTGAGCAATCACACAAATCTGGCCTGGCTAATGAGTTTCAGTCTGATGGGCATCACACGGTCTCCATGGCGTCGTCAGGGGCCCTCGGTACCTGTTTCCTTATTAGCGACGCTGAAGCTCACTTTTATTTTTTAACATAAAACTATTGATTGGGGGGAATCTGAGAACAAACCACCATAAACCTTTTATGTCCCATTCTTCTCTTTCTTTGATAATGGTGCTTTGGAAGGCATCTCTTGAACTACTGCCTGCAAATAGCCGGCATTTGCTAAGAGGACAAAAATATCATGAAATATCAAATTACAGTATTGATTGTGGCTGAATCTGAGCTGCAAATTTACTTCGAAGTTTCCTCTGGAAAACATGACATATAATGATATTAATCAAACAGAGTAGTGCTTCACATGGCTCAGCCTGGAGGCTGTGAAAGTTCAAAGACTTGACGACATGATATTTATACTTCTGTATTACAACCACAACCAAAAAAGCAATTTCAAGTGAGCGTTTCCATCTGTCTTGTAGCAACACATTTTGTTGCATGTTTTCTTAAAGGTGTAGTTCACCCCAAAATAAAAACGTTGTCATTGCTTACACTCATGTTTTTTTTTGCAGAACACAAAAGAGGTCATTTATTATTTTAAAATCTTAATATAAAAAGTCTTAAAGTCTTTCTGCAGATTATGCCATACAAAAAACAGATCACAAAAAAACACCAAAAAGCACCATAAAGTAGTTTTTAAATGACTTTGTATGACAAAAGCTACATAAAAATTATTTTAAAAGGTGGTACATAAAATAAGTAAGCACATAATGACAAAATGGTCATGTTTGCAACAGTTTTTTAAGCATTTCTACTTTTAACAATCAGTAAATAAATAATGACACTCACAATTAAAGATGTTTCAGAATATTATTTGGATTAATCTCACTGCAGCTAAAAGCTGTAAATTTCCTTCTAGTGAAACTAAACGTGTCAAATGTGAATGCGGTTGCCTGATCTCCGTTAACAGCACTAAAAGCATTAACTTCCTATCTGACAAATTTATAGCGTGCTTCATTTGTCTTCCAAGAAGCAATTTTGTGTTTTAACCACCTGTAGGAAGCTTTGTAAGTCTCTCTCTCTCTCTCTCCCACCCCCTTAATGTGCCTCAGGACCTACGGCTGTGAGGTTCATTTGTTTGTGTAGTTTTCTTTGCCCATGTTTAATTACAATGGTGCAGCTGTTCCTCATTTACACTGGGGTCATATATTTGAATGTGTCTATGTGTGTGTGTGTGTGTGGCTCTCTCTTTATCTCTCTCTTCAGGGCCTTGTTTGCAGAGAGCAAAACACTGTGTGCCCACTGCCATCAGACAGACGTATAGAAATAGGGACGATTTTGCAGTTCAACTTATAAACCTCTACTGACTGAAATGGAAGGTTTAAAAAAATGTATGTTATTAAAATGACAAAAGAACAATTTCCAGCTTTTAAAAAACATAACACACCTGTGTAATACTGATTTGCATTTACATGAACAGAAAGGCATGAATCTGAATGCCAGAGGCTTCTAAAATTCATGAATTGTTTTACAGATCTGCTGTTATATTTGCACACTTATTCAGAACAGGCTAGAAACTCACACTTCTAGAACGATTTTAACATGCTACATCTTTCTCCTTACACTATAAAAATCACATTTTACAACATCAGGCTCACGAGACACTGTTTTTATTCAAAGTTGTACCGAAATGTTATAAAAGACTTAAAGCTGAAAGCAAATTTTAAAATAAAATAATGAGAGTGGATGAAAAGCAGTTTTGTGTGGTGGTGATGACAGACAATCTCATATCCAAACGAATCTAATGATAGCTCCGACCACAAAAGTTTTCAAAGTGTTTCTACGAAACAAATGGGTTTGGAACCATTTTCAGGACATTTTTTATTCTTTCAGTGGGAAACCACGAGGAAGGTATGACTAATACAAAACAAAATTGAGTATGACTTTCTGCTGGTTTCCTGTTGAAATGAGCTCCTTGTTTTCTTTGTCTGTGGCCTTTCATTTCCATTTCACTTGTAGCAGTACTGATAAGGTTTAGGTCTCTTTGAATTACCTTCTCTTTTGGTTATGAACAGTGCAAGCACTTGCCGGGCTAAAATTAATTGCTCTCTCGTACGCAGCCGTCACAGTAACACATATTTTCATGCCTAATTTTAGGCTCATGAGTTGAGTTGGCTGAACGTGTCCTCTAAAAGCCTGAATGTGTAAACACCCAAAATATGGAACATCGATCAGGCTCAACCCCTTCAAATAATAACTTGGGTAAATGACTTGCTTCAAAGCTTTTCACCAGACCATGAACAAACTGAGGGGAGTTTCTCTCAGAGTCAAGTGTGCAATTATAACTTTAAGTCTGTTATTTTGGGTCGATTTTGACCTCAAACACAGCTGCTTGCAGCGAGGACAGAAAAATAAAAGATGTTTGTTGAAAACGTTTTTTTATTTTACTCTTAAATTCTGTATGTAGGGGAAATGTTCAAAGGACTTTCAAGAAAACACATACCATAAAGCTATAACTTTTTAAATTTAAAGAGTAAATATATCCAAGCCTATAATTTCCTGAAAGTCTAGATAGGGTTGTACAGAGTGACAGTAAAACATCTTGTGATAAAAAACATGTTGGCCAGTAGAGATTCTGAAATACCATTTATATTGTATTATACATGGCAAAAAGCAGAAATACAGAATTGGGCTCATGCCAAAGTGGTCAGGCCATGGAAATATGTGTTATTTAGGGGTATGGTGCACTATACTTTGTAATGTATTTAGATGATTTGTGGTTGCCAAGCAACATCCCAAGTTGCAGCATTAATCCAGAATTCAACCCATATGCATGTAACACAGTGCTTATGTTTCAAATGTGATTTAATTAGAATTTATAGTCAGTATCATCTGTTACATAACATTTGTTTGACTCTTGTGCAGTCTTTTGTTTGTAACTTCTGTTACATAATATGAAAGTGATTGCCTGCTGCCAAATGCATAATTCATCAAAAATAATCATAACAGTAATCTGGACTAAGTCAAAAGAGTTCCAAGTAAAAAGAGGAAATAATAAAATGAAACAAAAGACTCTTTTAATTCAACTGAAAAGCATATTGTAACATTCACTGTTACTGTGATACAGAACTACTCATTCAGTGATATAAGATTTTGGTTATATAAGCTGACCCTACTTAAAATTCTTTTTAACAAGCTTTGACCCTGAATTTAATTTGCACAACAATACAAACTGTGATACAATATGTTAAAGCACACATGCTTATTATCACTTTGTATAAAAGTGTCGCAGTGAATACATGTAAATAAATAAATATAGACGATGCAAAAATGTGAGACAATACAGACTCAAAATGTTTTTTATTGAATAAGTAGCTCGATAAATTACAGTACCAATCATGAACATCAAATTCTGTATTCATAATATAACATATGATATGCGTTTAGTAAAATATAAAACAAACAACCATCATAAAACCTCATCACAATCAGCACAATATTGATGTTATGAGTACCACTCTACTTTTGTGCTGATAGGTTTTGATTACAGCTAATGATAAGTCACAGAGCGTGGAGTCCATTTTGATGATTATGTTCCAGAGGAAGGTGTGGGGCCCACCTGTTCAAGCTACTCTGAAATGTGATCTTACACTTGTCACAAGACAGTGAGCAGAGACTCACAATGTGTCCTCGTTGATCACAGGATGACAGGCATCAAAAGACTGACAGGTGCCACTTAAACACCAAAGGCCGAGTTGATTGAGGGGGAAACGCAACAGGCCATTAGTTCACCTACAGATTGGCCCACAAAAGCCAGGGGTGTGTGAGTCTTTACAAAGCTGCAATGTGTGCATCAGCCCTGATGTGTGGCTGGGAGGCAGTGAAGCAAGGTCCCTCCACACAACAGCACCACACAATGGAGAGGCTGGCACTATTGTGTGGCCAAAATAGCACGCAAACCATGCCAACAAACAAACATGCACAAATATGTATTTAACAGATGCTGGCCTCTGTCACACATACACAAACACCGCAAAAACTCAGAGAGATTCCACAAAATAATAGAGAAACAAGTGGACGAATGAACAGCGGGACGTGATGGCGAGCTGCCTTTGGTTTTTGACGTTACGTGTGCTCAAACGCTACAAACAATGGGGAAAATGAATTATTATGATGAGAGGCCTTTAAAGATATTAGCAATTATAGAGATGGCAGAGGAAAATGTTTGGGATATTTTCATGCAGCTCCAAAAATCCTGGATCTGCACCACAATTTTCATTATATTCTGAGGAGAAAAAAATCTTTATGTGAAAATGATTGCAATATGTTTCATAGTGAGATTAAACCAAACAATTAAGCTATTCTGGATTGGTTTTCACAGAGCCATCTGTCTGGATGTTTCCTCAAACTGGGAGCCTAATCAGCTATTCATATGTAGACTGTCATTGGGCAAAGCAGACCCAAAAAATGAGATGCCTCCAATGAATCGCAATCACAGATTTGTGCCAGAGTTTTCTCGATGCGCATGGCAGGCCGGAGAAAACCCATTTCCCCAGCCAAAATAAAGCGAACACATGTCCAGATTTTATGATCATTATGTTCAGCTACTTAATGAGTTGATCTTTTGGCATTTTCTGTATCACACTGCACTGGCTGATACGATAGCGGAGATGGAAAGCTAATTATATTGAGAAAATAATCTTATTCCGTTACAAATATGGCTACAATGCTATGTCACATTTGTTTGATTACACACAGAGGCAGACTGAGAGATTGGAGAGGGCCGTACTAGAACTAACCACATTGTAAACACAGACACTAAAGTTCAGGCCTGTAAAATGTAACTGAATGTTGTTTTTTCTCATGGTAATGTTCATGTTTATGACTATAGGTTTTCAATGACAAATTAGCAAAATTGCCAAGAACACCTATGTTCACTTTTTACAAGACACTTTACTTACACAGATCTCTGTTCGATTCACACATATTAAGTGTCTATTTTTTCTAAATGAAAAATACTATTTTAAAGCATATTTTTGTGAGTTAAAGATCTTTCTTTGCACTTAAAAACAGAATGATATGCAGCCGGTAGAGTTTTGAGATAACATAGTTGCTGATAAACTGTGTTATTTGTGGTGTGCAAATAATCTGTGCTGTGTTCCTGTGCCTGCATGTTTGGATACTGCATTATGTATATGATATCTACATGGAGAAATATTTTGCTTGGACATGCCCATAAAGACAAGGCAAACAAACGAAGCAGGTTTTGTACCACGTAATGGACAGCATGAATCAATGTTAGATGAACCACAGCACCATGTAATGGTCTTATATAATGAGTGTGTGTTTGTGTTTATTTTGTGTGTGTACATTGACCTGTAACATAGTAATGAACAGTAGCCTAATCCACCGAGCCTGTCTCTTTAGATATGCACACATGATATGCAATTAAAAACTGCATTCACATTCCAGTGAGGCTGTCAATCAGAGGCAAATCCTTTCTGACAGTAGCCAGTGAACCGTGCCAGCTAGCCATTGAACAGGAACTCAAACAGTAATGGCTTTTGTTACCAGCAAAACCAAGTTTGGATGCAATTAAGTTGAACTTAAATGAGAGTATACGAATGTTGCAGAGATGAGACATTAATTGGATTTTAGGGTTGTAGATTTAGGTTGTTCAGAGAATTGTACATATAAGTTTAATATGACCGGATAACAAAGATAACTGGGAAACTGTACTAGTAACTGTGTCTAAAAATTATGCAATGCTTAGACCAACCTCCATAATACTTGTGGCACTAGTTGCCAAGATTACATCCAATATATGGGGTTACTCAGAGCTAAACAAAATGGTAATGCTCTTTTGCTATTGAATACGCTCTTAGTGACTGCAGGCACACTGTAATGTATGATCACAGAAGGCTTTCTCAGGAGACGCAAAGGCTACCGGCCTTGTGAAGACAACAGTTCTGTTCTACAGGATTGAAGTGTGCACACTCTCAGGGAACTGCAGTGACTACTGCTGGCCGTTCTGACAACAACATAAAACATTAATCACTGACATCTGCATTAAACTTGTGTTGCATAAAAGGTCAAGTGTGGACGTACAGTATTATCATATGAAAATCAAAAACTCACACTGATGATGTGCTGACTTCTTTGTGCTGTGTTGTGTTTGGAGCTTGACCTTGGCATTACATGAGCAAAGATCACAGCCTATGCAAACATTTCACATTTATGACAATCCACCCATGTGTGGCCTGCCTGTGTAATGTTGACATAGGCTGTTGACACAGGAAACACTCGCAGATATCCGTCAGTGCAAGAGCATCACTCTTTAAAGCCAAGGGAGGAGAGGGAGGGTTTGGGAGTTAGTTACAGCACAATGCTTTTAAAACTATTTAAACATGGAGGAGGTGTTGAGGCCCTGAATACTATGTTTATGTACCTAATAATGCATGTTAAGCTCTCATAACTCAGCAAAGCACCAATCAGGTATAAAAAATGTGCAAAACACAACGACCTTCATTCTATACCTTTAATACAGCTTCATATATATGTGTGTGTGTGTTTTGTAAATATATATGCTGGAATTTTAGAAGAGAATTTGGACCATCAACACAAATTAAAACACATATTAATACATATCAATAAAACATATAGCCTGAATGCACTGCAAATTCCATTCCATTAAATCTGGCAAATTTATGCATTTCATTTTGAGCCAATGACAATAAACATCTCAGATTTTACACACCAAACCACTTACCATTATGACATCATGTGAGCGATACAACATGAAATACCAGCAGACAGCTGTGCATTGATTTCCTCTCACATTTAGAAGTGTGGTTCTAAAGGCTAGTAGGGGCTGGAATCAAATGCCCACTTAGCCTCACCCTGTCATCCCATCACTCTTTGGTAAAAGCAGTGACCTGGTAAACAGAAATTACCAGAGCAAGCTCCTCTCTGCTCAAATCAGCTTCAGTTTCGAGTGTGCTGATGAGTATGTTATTCAAACTTTGGTTATAAACTTTTATTTAAACTTTTTATTAAAAAATGCAAATGCATGTTCACTGTAGTTGGAGAATAAGTACTTCTGGGGGGGCTGGGCAGTCTAGGATCGAGGTACCGCTTAAGGAGAGGAGTACTGCTCTTGACTAACAAACACAATTGACAGCGTATTATGTCAGGGTCGACATCCTGAGACCCCTCTGACATGCAGGACCACCAAAGATCTCAGTAATTTCTGCTTAATTGAAAATGCCTGTGGCTAAGACATGCACATAGCACAGTTTCCATTAGACAGCATGGTTCATGAGAGCAATACATATTTAAGATATCAAATTTCTCATCCATTTTTAATGTGATCTCCTTAAGACCAGAAATCACATTTGGAATGTACCAACAATATTTTTTCACAAAGAGTTATTTCTGAATAATTGAAAATGCACATAAGTCTATATTGTTGTAGTCAACACCCATAAGAAAGAAAAATCACAGGTGAGATCACATCATTTGTTTCTTCTAAAGCAAAAAGACTAAATGTGGAGCAAAGGAATCTTTTACCTAGGTCTCCTGTGTCTCAGATATTTCTCCTGAGAAAAAGACTCAGAAAATCTGGGTCTACAATTATGTACAAAGTTATTAATTTAAACATTTCAGTTCCATTTTTTTCAAAAATGTTTCCAAAGCCAGATTAGCAATACAATACATTAATTTCAAAGTTCTACAATTGGTGTCATTTTCTATTTCTCCTTAGCAATTTTAGGATAAACATCTGAGACAAAGTTGACACTGAAATAAAATACAACAGAGAACATCCTGAGCCATTAAAGTCTCTTAACTTTAATATTTTCCTCTGGGTATTTTAATTTAATCTTTAAAAAAGAGCTGAATTTATCTTGGGTCACTCTGTGGGTTTGCCATTGAATAAACTGCTGTTGAAAACATGTTCAAAGATGTCTGTTATGTCTCGAGTTGAATTATAATAAAACTAAAACCATCTGTTTACTGGGTTTTTGTTAACTGTGTCAATAGGAAATCCACAGCCTTGTTTTGCTCACCAACTTCCAATTTTTTGTGTTATTTTAAATGTGCAGGCAATTAAATCATTATGTTTTAGCTTTGTTTGTTCATAAGCATAATTTAAACATTGCAGGTACAAAATAATATACTTTACACCCATCAACCTCTTTTATTCAATGCTGGCCCAATTAGTTCAATTGAACTTGTTTTTGTCCTATAAACCCACAGAGCACAAGATTGCCTCTTACTCCAACTTGACTGTAAACAAACAAGAACTGTGAAATTTGGGATTGTATCTTGTACAAATCTTGTACCACCATTCCTCAAACCCACATCAATGACAGGCTTACAAGACAATGAGTCATACTTAGTGTTAACAGCCTGCTTGCATTATTTCATTGGCTGTAACAACTGCATGCCTGCAAACTCCATTAAGGCAAAGACTTGTACCGCACCAGCTGAAAGTCATTAGGCATAAAATAAATCATTGACTTTGATATAGGTTGGCTTCAGTGTAGTAGTTTTGTTGGCCATTAAAGGTCAGGGGCTGCATCTCTGCTGGTTTTATAATACCAAACAGACTGTAATCCAATCCTACCCATGATGCCTCTCTCTCTTTCTAGAGCACCCCTCTGAAGCACTCCTCAAGACCACTCTTGATTTCCTCAACAGCAGTGACTGCAGGGCACTTATATTAAAACCTACATCAGCTCCACCACATACAGCAATGCTGGTGCGAACCAAGAACGGTCTCGTGGGTGGACAGCAGAAACCTCTGTGGGGTCCAGGAAGACTGAGTTTTACATGTAATGGCTTTTGCATTTATTTGCTTAGCAAACACTTTCACACCAAAGCAACGTTGTGCCTTGTGACAAACGCCTCAGTGGGTGACATGAAAAGCACAGCGCGATAAGGCCCGTATTGTATAGTTCAGGAAGTGTGGAGCATTACATTTAGATAGCATGTTCAAAGTTTAAAGTTGCTGTTTTTTTCCTCCTTGTAGCAATAGCGGAATACAGTTAACAACAGCGTAACTTCAGGCACAAAACATCCACCTTTCGCTGCACGAAAACGTCCCCTGCATTTACATGTTTTGACATACTGCATAAATATCCACAACAAAGAGTACAGTGATGAAATGCTTTAAAACCAGCGTCTGTCTCTAAGGCTGGGCTGTAAACTGTGAGGAACTAAAGTCCATACCATATAAGAAATAAAACTACAGTATGTGCATTGTTTGTTTTTCTATCTTTCTACCCATGTCAAATAAAGGCAGCGAACACCAAAGCCCTCAGGGACCAGAGTAAAGAAGTACAGCAGGTAGATATGAAGGTAATCAGATGGGGGCTATATGAACTGACTGAATCATTCACCCTGGCAGTGTGACCCTCGTTTAGCCACATACCATCAATTTCTGTCTATTTGTTCTAGAGATACCACACACCACTGTCACAATCTCACTTGCTTGCTCTATGTGTTTCTGCCCCTTGCCCCCCTTTCTCTACAACTGTAGCTCCGCCCCCTCTCTCTCTTTCTGAATTGCTAAAATGAAAATTCCGAGTGGAGTTCATATGGCTGGCTTGCCTCTGCAGTAAAATTACACTATATAGATTATATCTGAAAGCCCCTCCCTCTTCCTTTCCTCTCTACCCCCATCGACCTCTCTCTCTCTCTCTCTCCCTCACTGCCTTGCTCTCTCCCTTCTAAAACTGTTTTATAAACTTAGCAAAGATATTAACAATTTACTGCTGCATCAAAATTACATCTGACAAATGAATTACTGACACAATGCTGGTGAAATTGCACTTTCTATGATTTTACCTCCTTTTTTGAAATTGGGGCTGTCAAAACATAATGTATGATTCATCCGAAATGTATTTATTTGTGACTGTGACTACACTTAGACATGGATATGAGACCTATGGCAGTGAATCAAGAAGCATTGAAAGGAATAATACAACCCCAACCCCCACTCCAATCACCCCACAGTAACCCTACCCCCTCCACACACACACACACACACACACATCATTTTCCCATCTCTCTCTTTATCCTACATGCACTACACACGCTCATACAGTAACAGCACCATCATTAGGAGAGGGAGAGGAATACAAACCTCTCATATCTCTGTTGTTCCACAGGGACTTGAGAATAAATTATGCAATAGACTTTAAGTAAAAAAGCCAGTAATTGTGTATTTCGAATTAAAGATCATACACAAGCACAGGTTATTAGTTATTTGTCTCGTGTGTATCAGCTTGTTACGTAAAGAAGAGTTAGATAATGTCCATCTTGAATTTGGGGATGTGATGAGCAGGTGTATTTAGAAAAACGCGCGCCACTTCCAGTTACCCACTTAATTACTTAGAACTTTGTTTCCATATTACGCGCTAACAGCCCATGTCAACCTGCAATAGCGCCGTTTAAGTTTGCGATGTAACAGACACGTGAAAATGTTGATGCTTTTAAAAATTAAACTCGTTTGTTGATCAACTTAACAAAGAATAATAATAAATAAAAAATACATAACAATAAACGCGGTCACCGATGCATACAGGTTTGGGTACATTTTGGGGTCCCGCGCTAAATCGCTCCTACTTTCCGACTTGCTGTGACAGTCAGTAAAGTACAAACTTTCAAAACAAACAAGTCCAAAACAATAGACTTCATTCACGTCTATCCAAACAAACGCAGAGTGGTGTGATTTAACAAAACACGTTTGCGAAAAGCCACATCATGAAACATCACCGGTCGTGAAATGAGGTTTACCTTATTGCAATACGCAGAGTCCGAATAGTGTGACTGTCCCAGTCGGGAAGGATCTGTTGCTGATGGTGGTGGTGGCTGTGGATAAAATCTCACGTCCATTTCAGCAAAAACATCAACCGGTCCTGTTGCCTTTCCAATTGAATTTGTGTTCCTCGTTTACTCGGAAAGCGCAATGCAAAATAACAGCAGGCAAAAACTGGATACTGAAAGAGACACTCTATTGCGCCTCACATCCGTTCCGCGGTTTTCACAAAAACTTTTGTGTGAACCTCTATCACAGCCGCCTTACAATACAGAAATACCACTGAAAAATGTGTTCAGGTTTGAATAGAAAAAGAGCATCTGCCGAGGAGGTTGATGCGAGTCTGTGTTGACTGCTGAGAGTAGAGATGTGTATCTAGGTGCAGCTGTGGCTAAGTATAACTGCTATATGGAGAGAAGCGAGCGCTTTGCCAGTGTTCAAACACAAAAGACCCGCAAGAAACGCGGCTGTCCCAATGAGCGTCAATAGGGGGCGCTGTAACGTGCGCGCCTACTTGGGTATTTGCATTACTTTTGCATGATACTGTCTGAACATGCAGTGACCGAAAGATTCCGCTTAGTTGTGTGTATACATATCACTGTTCGATAGAATCTTCACCACACTACAATGTTTAATACAGTTAAATTGTAAAAAATTGGCAACAGGCCACCCAGAAGCAATGGCAGCGCCAAAAAATTGAGAACTGTGTATGGCATTATGTGTTTACATTTTTCCATAAGAACCAATAGTCCCAGTTCTTCACAGTCAAATGTAGCCAGTTATAAATGTGTGTTTGTCTATGTTTCATATTTCTTTGTTTCTCATATTCATATTTCATATTGTCTATGTTTCTATGTTTCATATTTCATATAAATATAGATCTATAATTCTCCTTTAAAACAAGTTAAACATTAAACAGCTTTACTAATAAGACTGTTGGTCTGATCTATGAAGGCAGAATGTCCTGAGAAAATTAAAAGCTACCTTTAAATGTTTTTGAAAAAATGTGTATCACTGTTGTATAATTTAAGTCATCTCAAGTGTCACCTGATCCCAAGAAATCAATAAGGACTCAAATAGGCATTTTACAAAAGACGCAGATACAACCAAAACTGCTTCTTCAGAAATAAAACAGAGCTGACAGACATCACTACTCATTCCTGGACCTCAGCACACAACAGCCTATTAAGCAACTGTGTGCACAAGCTCTGGAGAAGAGTTTGAGCTATAGTTTGCTCAAAGAGTTTAAGATATGCATTCTTCGAAATGGTTTTTGCAGGCCTTCCTCACAGCCTATTTAATAAACAGGCCGGTTATGTTTCTTGGTTCCTCTTGCAAAATTACACCACATTAAAAAAGCTATTAGGCTAATATTAAAGATTTCAGGACAAAAAACTAATTCATAAGAGTAAAGTCCTTAAGTTTTAGATGGTCTGCATGATCAGAATTAGCATTTTGTTCACACAAATATTCTTTCTTAGTGTCTGTCTCATCAGTCATATTGTAAGGCTTGATTTTCCCAACCATTTAACACATTTCTAAAATCTCTGGGTGAATTGAACTCACCTTTTTTCTGCTTTTTTTCAGCAGACTGATTTCAAATTTAGATAAAGCAAGACCTATATTTTTGTTCATTTTGTTTACAAGAGCCTGTGCTTCTAAAGGAAAAATACTGCTTACCTGTCTGTCACAGAAAGATTTATTTTTTCTTTCATTTGCTGGAAAACTAGGCTCATAGAAAAACAAAAATATTGCCATGACAAAGCATAATGCTTTCTCAGAAAAATTAGAGTTTCTCTAGACATATGGAAATGATGGAGTTGAAAAGAGGGCAGGGTGCAGGTGGTCCTATTTCTTGTCAATTACATTGGAGAAATTGTCATTATTCATCATTTGTCATTGATTATGATCATGGTGAGGTTGATGATGACACACTGTTGCTGTTGGTATGATGTTTATGCCAACAAATGTACCAAATATGAGCGCATTATTACTGTCTGCATCAAAAGCTACAATGAAATGAAGCGCTGCCTCTCTCTGGGTATGGAGCTTCTAAACTGTGAATGTTAGCAACATCTTGCTTTTTGTAGGTGATGCCATGTCAGCAATTTATTCAAAGGCTGTTAATCTTTTAACAATGTGTTACTGGAAGCTGAAAAAAAACGAACCCAGTTTAATGACATTCACAGCCATAAAATCTAACTCGCTATTTTAAATGATTGAAATAGACAATAGAATACACAATACCATAACATGTGCTTTTAATAGAACACACACAGAGATCTATAATGTTAGTATTATTAGTCCACTCAAAATCAGTCTGCACCTGAACATAACCTTCACACAAACCTGTTGACAATATGGAAAAAAAATGTTTTCAGCATTTCTAACTGAACAACAACTTTAGTACTTCAGTACAACAACTACAGGTTTATCCATAACTAAACATACACAAAGCAGTTATTAACATAAGTAGTTATCATTAATGTAAATTCTGGTATTACTAGACTGGTACTAGTATATTAAATGTATTCCTGAATTTATTATTTAATTAATAATATGCAAAGTTTAACTGTTGCTGCTGGATAGAAAGTTGGACAAAACAGCCGCTTTGATTCCCAATGCCTGCAGGCAAAGGCCATACAAGATAATCTTAAATCTATACATATGTAAAATATATAACGTTTACATATATAGAAATACATAGATTCCAGCTTTGGGCACTAGAGGGGGTATTTAAAAATTTGCCATCGATTTCAATGGACTAAACTTTCGACCTCGTGTCATACTAACTAGACTGAGCAATGAGGAAAACAAGTTGTGAGCTGAAAAATGCTAGAAATCATTAACATTTGAGCTATGCTGACATTTCATTCAAGAACAATATATTGCCCATATAAGGTGAATAAACGTACAATGAGGTTTCTATTCTATTAACCTTTGAGTATCAGCTGGCATTTGAAGCATTGTGTTGGCATACTGAAACTAAGCTATCATATCATGGGAGCGCTCATAAACAGGCTTATTTCAATTGACTGACACAGTGTTAATTAATCACAAGAGGTGAACAATGCAGGACTAGGATAATAGTTCAATTTTATCCCCAAACCCTGGCAAACTATTTTTGGAGGCAACGGAGTCTTTCATGTGTGGAGGGTATTTGGAGTAGTGGGAGGTTGTGTCCATGGGGATGTTCCATTTAAGTCGATATGTTATTTCAACTGATGTACACAGAACCAAAAATCAATGAAAATTCACAATGTGAAACATCTAAACAATCTGTTAGCTACATATAACCACCAGTGTTAAGTAAACTTCTTTATAACTAAATTTCTTTTAAGTATAATCAGAGTTCACTAATTTATGTTATGTAACTGAAGGGCATATTTAATGAGAAACAGTATGAATTAAGTGTAAAATATCAGCAACAGAGTCTGGGTTTGAATTCAGATTAAACAAAGATGGTTTTTATACCAACATATGGGGTAAATAAATATATATAAAGATCTCACCTATATGTATATATGCTGTATATAGGTATATAGGTGTTTGGGTGTCAGGAGATTGTTTTAATTGTATGGGCAACAATTACTCTGATTGGCTATTGTTGTATCTCTTGTGTATTTGAGAGCACTGTACATGTGCTAGAGCTGCATACCTCTGAATCATAACTTTACCTCAGAAACAGGCATCTTTTGAATGTCAACATCCCATCCCCCACTGTATTACCTATTAAGTACATTCAAACAACCCCCTTGTGCACACTCCCTTCCCCCATAGAAATGTACACCCTCCCCCCGCGCTGTGCAGTTTGATCTCTGTGAATATTTATACATCACAAATCTAGATATCTATCACACACTCAGACACAAACACACACAACCTTTTCTACTTGTTTTAAAGTGTGCATATAATAATTTCAAGAAACAGCCAAACCATCTTTCATATACAGATTCACAGTCACACTCACAAAAAGAATGTTTATATTTGTAGCACATATCTTGATTTCAAGGAACTTCCTGTTTTGCTTTTTTTGGACAGATGTTTTTTTAAAAGCTCATTTAGTTCCTAAATAGTCAGTTTGTATATAAGAAACCAGAGAATGTATTAAACATTTAATGGTGTCTCTAAAAGAGACATTAATCAAATATGCTGGAACAATATCTAAAGAAGTGTAATACTAATAAAAAAGTGAATGTGCAAATATTGTGTTACAGAATTAATTTATTGTGCTTATCAAACTTCTTGTTAGTTTTTGTTCAGTAAATTCTGTAACTCTTAATGCAGAAACCATTGTGGTAGCTATTTGTAGCTAGTTTCACTGGCTAGTATCTAATCGTCTAAAATAATGTTAAAATAATTTATTTAGACCATGAAATCTTAGTATGTTTGCATGTTGCCGCAGAGATATTATGTTGGATTATGTGTTTATACCAACAGTGTCTTAACTGAAACAGTGAAAGCATCTCACCTACAGGCTGTGGGTGAGGTATCATCACTGCATCAGACTGAATACATTATATCATACTTTCAAATGTGTTCTCTCCTTCCTTCTTCTGCTGTTTCTTTCTTTTCCTCTGTTTGATGAGCTCTGTTGCATCAAAAAAATGTATCTAACACCAAATGTAATCTTCCCCCACTGCTTAACCATCCACCCACACGTATACATACACTTTCACACACATATACACACACTTGCATGGTGTTCTGTCTGTCTTTCAATAGATGAATGTCAAGTAGTGTACATTGAATATATTTGCACTTTCATTGCTCAGGGGCCATTATGCATTCAAGATGTCTTCCTGTTTTCTTCTCCATAAGTCTCATCATTTTTTAATGCATTTGTTGCATCTTCAGTTTCAGTCATGTTGGCCCTAAGCTTAATTTTGTCCATTTCCTCAACACTTGAGTTACTTTGCTGAATATCTTGTTAGGGCAATATCAGTTCTTTTATTCAGACCTGAGGCGTACATTGTGGCTTTTTTTTTAGATATGAGAAAAAGATCTTATTAGAATTGCTTGACAAAATAATTGTTTTATGATGATTCACAAATAAGTTATGTTTCAAATTGGTTTGTCATACTATCTAATGGCTTTGTTACTGAAACTTACAGCATCAATATCAATAAGTCAGTTTTGAATGTAAAGCAGTGAAATTCTGCAATCAAGTCCATGTGTTGTTTCACACACTACATGTATGCGCATCTACGTCTATGTGCAGTGTGTCAGATAACAATTCATTGTGCCAGCAATGACAGCCTGTCCAGTTCTCTGTTGATATCTACCCTTTCTGACTTCCCTGCTTCTGATTTTCACATCCGTCACCAAGACAACCAGATTATTTTGAATCTATCAGATCAAATTCAATTTTGCTTTTGATTTTGGATCGGGAAGTCTCTTGCCTGTCACATGGTGTAGACTGGAGATACTGCCTGGAGACTTAAGAATTTGACAGGGCTGCTATTTTACACTAGAGTGGGAAGTTCATTTCTAGGATTCTGTTGTTTTCCCAAAACCTGAGGCCAGGACGTGGAGTAGGTAATATATGCTGATGGTTTTCAAAAACAATTCAAAACAGAAGGAAACAAGCAGAATATAAGGAGATTCATTTCAGCTAATATACCATATGTTTGTAACTTTTTCATTCTTTTTGATGCTCACTTGGTTCTATGTGTCTGTCGTTGTGTTTCACGTTATATTATTAGTTATTACTCAGATGCCACTTTGAAGTTCATGAGCCTTATTTTGTACCGTGGCATTATGTCATTGACAGTATTTGGCGACTGACTTGTGTGTGCACAGCTGCACAAACCTCACTGTGTGCAACTGTGTGTGGGCGTGTGTGTGCCTTAAGAACATGTGTATGTATGTTTGTGTGCATGAAAATGCTTGCAACTCAATTCTGTTCCACATCCCATTTCTGTATCAGAAAAAGGCACAACCACAATATAATCATGAACAGACCAACAAATGCATTATATCCGATGAATAACCCACATATATTTCTAACATATATGCAACATATTATAATAACACAATTTAGGACATATCATTACTTTCATACATATATGTCATACATTCCTAAAAGTATTGCTATAATATTGATGTGTAAAGTATAAAAATATATAGAATATACATTATAAATACCCATATAAAAACCTATATACATTTCCACTACAGATGAAGTTTGTCATTGGTTTATTAGCTCTTATTAGTGAGACTTCTTCATCACCCATCTCTCACTCTGGTAGGTCCTCATTCATATGCATTCATAAAAGCCCTGAATAAGTCGACGTAACAAAGCTAATTTTGGTATTCTTGATGTGATTTATCTTTTATTCTAAAGATATCTCACAATGAAAAGACAATGAAAGTATGCATGAGACGTGGGTTTAGTTAGTATTAACGTGTCATGCCTAGCATTTGAGGTACATGGTGCAGGGGGGAGGGAGGGGGATGGAGGGGGAGGGGGGGTCGGCCTCATAAGCAGTTTGTTCCACTGGGTTTCACTCTATTCTTTACAGTCTGATTTGACCCCATTGTCACACTCTCACACATACACACAATAAAATAAGCACACCACACACAACGGCACATAGACACAAACAACATAAATATAACCATAAAGCCACACCTTATACTATTAACACACACACATTGAAATTATCTGACTACACACATGTAGACACAAACAGCTGAACATGGTACTCACCACACACACATTCAATGCTTGAGCGCTCTAACACAATGACACAATGAGATTGATTTAGCCTCTTAAAGCGGCACATCATCATTAAATTAAATAATGTCACAGGCCTCATGGAAAATAGATTCTCTCTGGCATCCTCTTCATCATTTTCAGACCAAATACATTCCAGTTCATTCTGCGTTTTCTTCCTCATCTGGAAAAGCTTCTTAGAAGAGCACAAAATCTCCACCATAAGTGTAACTTTAAGTCAATTTTAACAAGAAAACTAAATCATTTAGTGGGTCTCAACCCTTTTATAAAATATACTGCACATGACCTTGTGTAGAGACCGAACACATTGAACAGTTATGAGAAAATTCTTTGGTTACTGTGAGGTGAATTTATTAAACACTTGAGATACATTTGCATTTGGTATTTTGGAGTAAAAACTTGCACTGCATTCACAAACCACATTCAATTCAGTTTAACCAGCAGCTAAATGCAATCTAACATCACTGTTCTGTGAGAATTAAATTAGGTTGTTCAACAACGCCACAATAATATACAAAATAATAAGTCTTCACAGGAAATGGCTGTACAGAAAACAGACAAAAACTGTGGAAAATATGTAGACTTTGCAGTCAGAATTTCTACTCATGCAGAAGTAATAATTACAGATTTAACAGACATCTGAAAATATAAGCAAAAGCTAAGATTTATGAATATTGCTGCTCTAAAGGATATTTAGAACTATTAAGTGAATTTAACAAAACTCAAATCCAGCAATGAGTTTCTAGTTTTGAGAGAACTCAAAATAGTTATTTGTAGCTCTAAATTTAAACTTTATTCAACAAGGTTTCCTGTCTGAATAGGGCAACAGCAAACATTAAGAATAAAAAGCAAATGGCAAAATTATGTATCATAAATATAAAATCAGAATAATGTCCAGATCATAAAACTATCACTTATTTGCAACAAACATTGTACATAAGTACATTTCATATTTAATCACTGGTACAACAAGACATGAAGCTTTATCAATGTAACTTATTTGGTGCAATTTTATGTAAATGATTTGTGCAGTCACAGATAATGATGAGAAATGTTGTTCTGATAATGATGAGAAGAATGTTGTGCGCACCTGTTGCCTAATTATCTGTCTAAATTAGTGATGTATTCCTTGTATTCCTTGCCATTATGTTTTATCAACTACACATAAAAATACATATGCACACACAATAAATAGAGCCGTAAATGATTTTCAGTGCTTGAATTTTTGGATTGGACAGGAAATGTTGCCAGAGTGCTGATGCAGGACCAGAAAAACACTATGGGTCTTTGTTTTATATTACTCTTCCATGGTAACTATGGAAACAATATTATGACAAAGTTAATGGTTTTCTCAGTGGACATGTCATGACAGAGGTAGTCAAAGATGCAGGTAATCACACATCCTCAGTCACTCTCTCTTTGTTGCTTCGGACTGCAGCCTTTTGCCAGTGGTCAAAACACAGCCATAATATACATCATATATTGCTTGTGTGATATTCCTTTATGAACACAATAATCCAGAAGTTCCCACTGTTAATTATGTGGTGGAATACATGTGCCTCTCTCATAGCTTCAAGCTTAGTTTTATATAATTCTATAGTGAGTAGTTTGCAGATTAACTGGAGCAGTTTATTTGTTCATTGCTACCATGACGGTGGCAATTATGTTGCAAACTGTTAAAGAGTTTGTATGAAAGAGTTGTATTAGACTTTTTATGTGTCTGTCATGTTGTTTTCACTCAAGTTAACTCAAGTCTACTGTGCTTCTCTCAATAAGATTTTTTTATTAAAACATATGGACACATTCTGAGCAAAGCCTTATTCCAATAATAGCAATAAAGAGAGATTACATTGAGCAGAAACAGTCCAGGTGAAAGGCTGAAAACATGCATATGTAAAACACACACAGATTCAATTACGCACAAAACATAAAAGGCTTAATGGTGCAGTGTTAATACACAAGACTAGTGCACGAAGCCTGAACAGGTGTATAGCTAGAAGCATAACAAGAAACAGGTGTGGCCAATATCAGAAATCATGACAGCATGAATCTAAGTTCAATTTAGCCCAGCATGCTACTGTATCTATTCACATCTAAAACACATCAAAAAAGAAATGTAATATTGTAAGCCATTCTCATAGTAATACTTCAACAAACTGCCAACAATCTGTGGTGATTTGTAGTGAGTGCAGTTTTATTAAACTATTTTAGTTTACCTATGAACATTTTTGTGCATTTTTGTGAACATTTTTACTTTTTTTTATCTTTCCACAGCAAAAGTTTCAAATTTATGTTTATAAATTGCATTTTGAGAATAAATTAATGTATATTTTTGAGTAACAATCACTTTTCAATCACTTGAATGTGTCTTTTGGTTGGAAGACTTTTTGTAGTATTACCACATGTTTGTAGTAAACCACATGTTATTTTTCAGTGCAGGCCCCATAATGTTTTTCTTGTATTTGGCTATAAATGTTTAAAGAAGTCTCACAGCCCTCACAGTTCTGTCCATGTCATCCATACAGGGATGAAAGAACCATTTGCCTCATGTTTGTGGAATGCACAAATGTGCTCTATATGGCTCCATAGAAAGTTTGTTTGAACATAAGTATATTCCAGAAACCGCATAGATGAAAAACTAATTTTAAACAATTAATAATGTACAAATTTTATAATTAATAATGCAGATGATATAAAATGACAGGCAGTGAAAATGATATTATTAACAAAGGTAATGGAGGCAGAAGATTTCAGAAAACAAATAATGACATGAACAACACTGTAATTTAGCAGATAAGCCATATGGTCTGCTTTTATTACGCTTTTTTGCTTTATCTGTCTAATAAAGCAGAATATTACTGTGAAATTGTATAGCATATGTAACAGTGCCTTATGCTTGTGTGTGTTGCATAAAGTGCTATCATGGTAGATTCTATAGTGAAAGATATTCTTTTATATTTTAGCTCCAATGCACACTTCACAAAAACAAGCACAGATCTAATTACTGTACTACATACAAGGTTACAGTGCTGCATAACTAATTCTACCACTTATTCACTATCTAAAGCTATTTCGAGTTGATCAGCTTTTCATTATGAAGAGGAATGGATTTTTATTTGTAAAGAATAACAGACTGCTGAATTATTGTCAGAGTAATTGAGTGTCACACTTTTAACAGCTTTCATGAACAAATAGTGGCAACTCATTCTGTGTGTTATTTTCATTTCGGCCCAAAAGCCCTATCTCCCTGACATTTATGTGTGACCTGGATGCTAATAGACAGTAAAATTGTTTACCCAGGATGCAACTGGAAAATGTGTTAGAGAAAGATGAATCCATTGATGTTTGTTTTATACCCAAAGAGTATGTAAACAGAAAATGTGGCATGTTATTAAGCAAGAGAACTTGGTTATTTCCTTTGCAACAACATCTCATAAACTATTCTGACAGTCTAATAAACTATATGAAGCTACTGTGAAGCAGAAAAAGGGAAAAAACATGGGCTTTGAATCTTACAGCCATACAAAGGGGAAAACGCAAAAGAAAACATCAATCATGAGGATTATTATTTCAGTTGCCATGGAAACATCCTTCCAAACCCAATATCTCCATGTCTGCACTGCTTATTATCATCTGGTTTGATTGTACATCATTGAAACTATAGTGATTACACTCTAAGGATGAAAAAATGCATGCTGTCATGGCAACATAGTACAATGTTCTTAATCATTTCAGCCCCTCAGTCTGAAATGTAATAGGCTGTCAGCCATAATGGCTTGTGAAGGATGCTTCTGTAAAATGGTTATCTTCTTAACTATCTTGCAAAATTATTCCTCCTGTCCTGAAGACAGCAAAGACACAACAGGGTGGCTTTTATTTCTACATTACCCTACATCTCTCACCTATTCATTTTGTTACTGACTCTTGTGTATGTCTCATTTGTTTATAATGCACTACCTATAATTATGTTCCATTACAATCTAAGAACTATATAAAATAAACAAGGTGAACGTGAATGGTTAACCCAAGCCTTAACAAACATCAATATATGCAGGAAGCAGCAGCCATAGATGTCGTGGGTGACAGAACAACTGGACATTAATAGCCAGTATGATGAATTGCACTGGAGGTGTGTGGAGGACTATTTTTTTATCAATAGGGCAGCCACATGGTCCCACTTTTATTGACTATCTAAACAAACACATTGGTTGAGATTCACTTTGTTTTTATTCGAGAGAGGTTGATATATGTTTATGTTTTTCATAACAAAACGAGGTAATTCTGTTTCTATAAAGTGTCTCGCTTCAGGCATGTGTATGACTGTAGTTCTATTGTATGAATTCAAGAGGAATAAATTCAGCAAAAATTGGACATGAGGGTAAAGTGGGTCAGATATGTTGCATGATTGATTTCCCTTTAAATATCAGGAGCAAAATCACATGTAACAGTCATTAATAATCACCACAAGGGTCTTTATTATTCTAAAAATGATTTTATTTGCTTGCTATCAACTTAGTGGATGTGGATTTGGGGACTGAATACAAAATCTAAGCATTTATGTTGCGTCTTGCATATATGCTATAAAGCTAAATACATAGTGCTAATGTAAATAATAGCCGTTTAACTGTAATGAAGTGCCATATGTTTTCAATGGACTATAGTTATTGATAGTGTAAGCTATAGTGAAAAAGGTGGAAGCATTTAAAAATAATATTGACAGGATTTTATCTTTGGTCTATCACAAATCTACCAAAGACTCACACTTCTGCCCAGTGCACCATATATAACAACACACACAACAGGGAAGAGAGATTGACTTACAGACATTTACTTTCTCCTGTTCATTATGACAGACACATAGAGGGAAAGGTAAGAATGCCCTCAAAGCAGGAGGTCTGTCTTTTTAAACATGAGATAAATTTAGAGCACCCCCACAATGAAAATTATGAACAATAGACATCACTGAGCTACTAAAATTAGCATGTCACCTTGAAGCTAGAACATCATATATAGAGACCTATAAAACTGATATAACGCAAGACATATATAAACTTGAATATATTAGGAGGTTTTTAGGAACTAGCACTAGATTTTATTTTATATTGAACAGTTCATAATATCATCCCCCTTCAAACCTGCCTCCATTGTGACATCACCACACAGTATAATGATATCATTGTTTTCAACATAATCAATATTAAAATCTGCTATGAAGAACAAGCCTTGGTCTGTGTTGGGCTGTCTCAGACATGTGGGCAGCAGTGCTTTGTGTGACCAGAATTCTACTCTCCCATTACTTCCTATCCACTGTCCACTTACATTAAATACTACTTCTTGTTCTGGCCATTTGCAGTGTTTTCAAACCTACATGCATTAACCTCAAAATAGAAATAATTACATTCTCAGATGAGAAACTCACTCTGCCAGTGACATCGCTATAAAACATGAGGGGGAAAAATGACATGACGTGAATGAAATATGTTTAAAGAGGGAAAAGAACATCACCAGTACAATCAATAACACATGAATGAAGCTTCCCTATAATCCAAAATGGCAATCTTCCATACTCGCTCCTCAAAACTCGACCACAAAATTGGATTTGAGAAATTCACAAATGGTCGGTTCATTACTTCAGCAGGATTTATTTTGGCAATGTATTTTGCTTTTTAATTGATTTCTGTCTTGGTGGTGTGGTGTGTATAACCATGAAATGGCTTTTTTCTTTCAGCAGACAGTGAAAGCTTGAAGTTATTGTCAACTTTGTAAGCTCTTTGTGATGCCAAAGGACATGTGTATAATCTCTGGGGCCCATGGACTCCTGTTTCTTCACAGTTATGAATGCTGCAGGAAATTTGGCCATGATAGCATCAGTCACAATTAATGTTTTTTCCTTATAATTTATATAACAATTGGCAAAAATGTGACTACCACAGCGATTGCTTCAACATTTACAGTCAAAAAGGGCCAGGCGTCCTAACAACTGTAAACAACATATTCAGTCATTCAGCAACATTTAGTCATTTACACCACTGCCATGATATAAACAATGTCCAAATAATGCTACAATGGTTTTATGCTGCAAGTCTTTCCCTCAAAGGCTGCAGTTTTAAACAAAGATGAAAAAGAATAATGTTTATAAAACATCTTATAAATGCTATTCCAGCGTACCATCGTTATCTTTTTGCTTTATTCTGGATCAACCATGGCGTTAAAAGATGTGAACGTAGTGAAGCCTGGCGAAGCCACAATGAACTGTGAAACTCATCCACCTCTGTGTCTTTTCCATCTGTCAGTACCAATGAATTGTAGTTTGAATTTTCATGTTGGCAGCAGTCGTGTCATTACAGAGAACTCTGAATTGTTGAATGCCCTGGGCAAAATTTCATGGCTGTTAAAACTAGTCTGCGTATTAACCCTCATTTACTGCAGCCACCACTTTCAACTTGCACAGCTCACTACAGTAAATCTTCAAAGAATTAAGTGAGATTTTAGAACACTGAGATTTCAGACTGATTGTTGCTTTGATTTAGAGAGACCGAGTTCAATAACAGAGAGGAGAGAGATACACAAGGACTGGAGAGGATTTGTGCATCTAGGCGACCCATTGTCGACAGGCTAATTTAGATTTCTCATTCTCTCATTCTCTCTCAGACAACACATTTAGATAAAAAAATTGAGATAGACGTTTCCTGCTCAGGATGTCGGTGTGAATGAACCCCAGGCAGGGATGTTATTTGAACGTTCCACCTTCATCAGTGCATATATATTGTTTGCTGAGTCTTGGGTTAAGATGGGCTTCTCAGTTTGTTGTTTCGTGTTTTTTGGAGAGGAACGGCTGTAATGCACCCTTGTCCCTGAAATGGGATACACAGACTCTACGTGTCAGAGATTTCACGTTCACGAATCAGTTTGTTCTTTGATCAATGACGCTAACCTCCTTGTGCAGCCTCCAGGTGTGTTCAAATGAGGTGTATTCCACCCTGATTCTCTGAATAAAAAGCAATCCACCCTGTCACTCTTTTTCATTAGACTGCATTGTGGCACCAGAAGAGAATATTCTGTGGAAGATGTAAGGAATAAAGATGACTACATTGCAAAGAGTTGATGTTTTATTAATACAGCCCTCTCAATATGATAAAAATTCTCATTTTTTCTCTCTCAAAAAAGAAGCATGTGTAGTTAGAATTTGCATTGATAAATAATGAATTGCATTTAGGGGTAATGAGGATGCGTGCTCATATATAATTTTATTGTGCTATCAGTACTTCATCTAAAGGGTTAAACCAGGCAACGCATTTAACTTTCGCATCCTGCTGCCAGTCAGCTTGCAGATTAGCTCTTTAAGCCCAAACAAACACAGCTAAACATTAATGTGGTGAAAGCAGTTTTCAGCAACATCTGTTGGTGATGTCACTGATGATAGTTTTGTACCTCAGATGGTTGAGTGTTGCATTTGTAATGCCTTTGAAACATCCTGTTGACCATTTTTAAGTATTTAAGGTATTTTAAAGTATTTATGTTAAAAAGGGGCCTTTATACTTTTTCAAATACCGTCCACCTTTCCAATTTTTTTACAGGAAAAAAACTTAATTCTCTGTTGTTGTTTTTATAATTGACAGAAAGAGAAGCTGTGTGGTTTTCCACTTCTCCATTTCTAATAGCATAAAGTGCTGCCAAACTTAAAATTAGTGCTCTACTTACATGCCATTGGGTCCAGCTCAAATGATGTCCAAAGGCTGTCCTATATACTCACTGTATCTTGCAATTACCAAAGATTAATATATGATTTAATTTTCCTCTTTTCTTTCTCAGTAATTCTGGGACCGGTGCCAGCAGCACAGTTTTCTTTTCACTAAAAGACATCATTCAATCTATGTTTATGCTTGTTTTATACGGGATAAAAAACCTTCTCAAAGCAAGCATCTCTCTCTGCATTTCTTCCCGCTGTCTAACATAATTAATAGAAAATTGCCTCTATCTATCATTCGAATGTAATCAGATTCACAGAGGAATTTTCATGAAGATAAATACAGAAATAATCTTCCATTGATTTCAAGGTCAGTTAAAATAATTAAAGTAATTTGGAGGAAACCTTGTAGGCAGGTGAAATTATTTTTAATTTGCTGTTGGTTTGCTGTTGTGTTCAGAGGGCTTTGTCTCGTGGTCATTTTTAGTAGCCACATGTGTGATATTATTACAGTAGACAGAAACATTATGGCCATGGAGATCTGTAATTATATCAGCAGGGTGTGTTTGTAACACAAGCTTGCTTTGCATTCGCTGGTATTAAAGCTGACAGGTAAAGGTGACTTGTTTAGGAATGTCAATGATTAATGAACCCACCACAACTATTAAACAAAAATTAGGTGCATGTGGAAAAAGATCTTGGTTTTGTGTAGAAATCTACTGCTATGCTATTGCAGCACTGCAATATGTTTATGATCGCAATAAATAAGCAATCATAAACATAAAAATAAATAATTTTAGCTGAGTTGCATTTGCAAAAGTGTAACATGAGGGCCTTTCAACAGAACATTAGCTCATTTTTATCAAAACGCTATGATGTTAAACACAAAGTAAACATGTTTTTGCTTAATGTTTACCATCTACAATATGGTAGAAATATTAAATATTAAAAATATTAATGTCACTATTAACAAAAAACATTTCAAGAAAAAGTCACTTCACTAGTTTGCTATGTCCTGTCACTTGATTGTGGTAAGACAGGTATATCTAAAATCACTTGTTAAGGTCACAATTAAACAACATATATTCAACTGAAACTAAAACCTGACATAATGTTTCAATTTCACATTTGTTTCACTTAGAATTGATTGAATATAAAAGTTAAGCTTAAGTTTTTAAATTAGTAAGGTTATGTGCATGTGTTGCACTGATTAATTTCAAAATGTCTCATTGTATTTGGCATCTCCTACATAGTACATCTCCTAAATAGTAAAACATTAATTTGTTAACGAATTGCAGACAGAACATTCTGGAAGCATATTAACTGCAAATTAAAAAATGGTGCATTACTTTATGATAAACCAATATAATATTTTACAATTCTTGTGTTAATTGTATTTACAGAGTGAAATGCATTTTTATTTAACAGCGTATGGTTAATCTGTTTATGCAGAATGTGACTCAGGAATCTAAATGTTCAGCAAAACATTAATAAGTTCAGAATGTTTCAGCTTATAAATATTTTTACCTTTACAATAAAAAATTCAGAACAGCACAAAACCCAGCATTCAGACAGATGTTATTGTGTGCCGTCAAAGGCCTTTTTATCCCCCCCTTAAATTCTCTCTATCTCTCTCTATCACTCTTAAACAACTGCACACAAACACACACACTCACTGATGCACACAGACACACACATATCACCTCTGTGTTTGAATAGGCTTAGTCATAAATGGAAATGAGTGAGTCAGCATTGTGCAAGAAGCTGTTTTTGCCAAAGCTATTTGAATATCAGTGAAGAGCGATATAAAGAACATTAGCATGTTCAGGGAACAGGGTGTCTTGTCCTAACAGACTGCATTTCTTTGAAATAAAGATAGACAAACTTAAATGTGGTTGGGGCATTTCTGTAACGCGGTGCCTTTTGAACTAAAAAACATATGTAAGCTTAAGGTGTGATTTAAGGTGGAATTTATGTAAATAGCTACATCATATTTCATCATTGCAATATGAAATGTTTCAGAAAACCACAAATGCCTAATAACTGATACCATAAAACAATACAGACTCCATCAAATCACTTAACAATTACTGATGTATTCCCACAAAACGTGTTAAAAGGTTATTATGAAAAACTAAGCACACTGGAAGTTGAAGGCACAGGAAAACCTATAAACTAATTACCAATTAAATTGTCCCTGTAGAAAACATGTTTGAATCATTTTAATGTAGAAAGAACAAAATGAGAAACAACAGGAATATCATTTTTTTCTATTTTAATTTGTAATGTTAATGTCTAATACCCAGTGACATGCAAACATAACATCTGCTCAACCAAAATAGTTGAATGATTCATCCGGATGTTCACTCAATTGTGGCAGTGATAAAACACAAAACAACAAACATGATGAAAAGTGACATGTTGTCTGATGTATAAAAACACAGATGATGTAAACTGTATATGTTGCAATTGTAGAAGAATACATATGATGATACTGTCAGTTCCTGTATAGCTCGGTTGGTAGAGCATTACGTTAGCAGCGCAAAGGTTGTGGGTTCGATTGTCAGCGAGCACATGTACTGGTAAAAATGTATAACTTGAATGTACTGTAAGTCGCTTTGGATAAAAGCATCTGCTCAATGCATAAATGTAAATCTGAAAATGTACTGTAATGTAGGAATGACCAAGGCTAAACGTTTTATCAACATATGTATCAGTCATATGTAATATTTGGTGTTAAGTATTACACTGGTTTTTAAACATAAACATACATACAGTACAAATGTGCAATAGGATGCCAGCAAATCTATAAAATAAATCAATACATACCAAAGTACCATCCATGTAATGAAAAGATGACAGAGAGATAAAAAATACATTTATGGCATATAATGAATAATCATGTGCATGTAATTTACATATGCTGTAATTTACTGCATATTCAAACATACATATATGCAATGTATATGCACACTGTATGCTACGGTCTATGCACTGCTAACAGAAGGGTCTACCAAACTGAGCTAAGGATCACCCCATTACATCAAACAATAAGTGTTGCAAACGTTTTCAATATATGACAGAGTCAGTCATTTTTCATATTCAATTCAGACATTGCATTGCCAATTCTATTATGAACCTATTGGTTTGTAAAGCCCATCAAAAGTTTACAGAACTTCAATAGTTGGTATGTCAGTATGTTCCCTTTTGGTTTAATGACTGCACGTGCTTGAGCTGGCATGAACTACACAATCTGTGCAAAACCTGATGATCCGTGTTATCCCAGCATGATCTCAGAATGTTCCAAAGAGCATCTTATGTGCTTCAGTGACAACAAGAAAATCTGGCCTTTTGTACAAAGGCGTTACCATGATCAATGTCTCAAATTTCCTTAAATTTGATTAGTGACCCAGGTAGGGTGGAATTGTATTTTTTGCATCATCTTTGATTTCATATATAAACAACATCCATTTAAAATGTAAATTAGATTTAAAATGGGGTCTCAGATGTTTTGTTTCCAATGTATATCAAGTCTAAGTCAATGATGATAGAATTACATATTACCGCAACACATATTATGGTGCTGATGTGTTAAACTTTATTTCAATAGTCCAGTTTAGGAACTCTACTAACTTTAAGTAACTGCAACTTTGCAACAATTAATTTGTCACTAGATTTCAACTTAGTGACTGTTATGTTAGCATTACAGTTAGGATTAGTAGAATAAGTTGTCTTTGAATGTCTTTGAATAAACTGGTATGTATAAAGTTACATATAGTCAGAAGTTGTTCGTCCAAGGACCATCAAACTAAAATTTAAGCAAATATTAATCAGATACTAATTAGTGAGATTACTAATTATATTAGTCTACTAATACTCTAATGGCTGGTAATTGACAAAAAAGTTACTTACTAGATAGCTTGGACAATTGAAATAAAGTGTCCGGAACTCACATCCACTATTTGAAAGCTCCAGGGAAAACAAATCTACAGCCGAAGTAGCTCAACCTGTTACAATTATTGTGTTCACAGCATCCGTACAGGAATCTGTTTTAAAAATGAAGTTGGGGGAGCGTGGAGCAGACGGCACTGCAAATCAGTAAACACCAATGTAAATCAATTACAACCAGCAAAACACAGTCCCATGTATAATTTGATCTGATTAGGCTGTTGACACCAGCAGTGTAATGATTACTTCCTGCACAACAGATGCAAGGAGCGTTGCAGCCCGAGATGGAGATGTATTGTATTATCAAGCCCGAAAATCTTTGATTTGATTTGTGTAGTTGTTAGGGCACCATTAGAAATTCAATTTGATATTAATTAAAGGGAAATGGAGAGGAAAAAAAATGAATGCGGTAATAGCCTGTGACAACTTCAGAATAAGAGTTCAGGTGCGTGTGCCGTCTTATGTTAGGGATCAATATTAGTGTGCTGGTTTTGATGAGAAGAAACAGTGTGATTTGATCAGTGTAGACCTCAATCTTTTCAGCTCTTTATTGCTTCTGGAGTGATTGGACTCCCACTCCACCTGGGCTCAGTCTGGCCATGCATCTGATATCCTCTGCTCAGAATGTTATAGAGCAAACAATGTAAGATGAGTTTTTGGATTTCAATTTTTACTTGTTGTTCCCTCTTCTTTTTCTGCTCATGATGGGGGTGGAGCCGATACGCGGAGCAGCTGCATGAGAGAAATTCTGTTGAAAGAATGATTTGCTTGGACGTCTTTGGTATGTTTAGACCAGGTGTTGTGAAATAGCAGACAGTATTTCACTGAACTACAACACAGAGTCTATTATATAAAATGTATTTCATCTTCTTTCAGTTTAATCTTGTGTTGTTGGTTTAAAACAAGTTTGAAAAGCCTAAATATGTATTAAGCATACTTTTTTAATGTTATTTGTTGTCTACCTTTAAAGATAAATGTTCAGTTTTATGTTTTGAGATTAGATGTTCTGAGATTAAACTAAATAAATACTAAAATGAAAATATTGTTGAGCACATAATAAAACAATATAAACATTTTAAAACATATAAAAAAAGTTTTTGACCTAGATTTAGCCAAATCGTATATCAATCCCAAATATTTATCTTTATCTAGTAAAACCACAATGTTATTTTCACATAACAAGGAAATTGTTAAAGCTTTCTATTATGGCGACTAATATATCTTTGGCATTACCAGACTGAAGTTGTGGTGAACAAGCAAACGTTATAATTTTTGATTAATGAGGAACGTCAGGCACAACCATTTTAATGATTGTTATTTACTGCCGAACGGAGAGCCAAGACCAAAACCAAACTGTGAGGAATTGTTGATCAATACGTCGATGACAAGCCACCAGAGCCTCGCAGCGTAATGTGAGATTGTGTTTAAAGTGAATATCTTCAATCAAGCTGTTGTCTCTCAGTAAACGTTACTATACAATGCATGTTATTTGACTTGGCACAGCCAGCCCAGTGTGGCATGTGGTTTGCAAAACACAAGGAGGGTTTTATAAGGGGCAGCTGTGATTACATTCCTCTCTTCTATTCCCTCTCATTATGAATGTGAAACAGAATACTGCCCAAGCATAACTTACAGCACTTACAGGAGGTGTGAAACTCCACCATGGTACAAACCTCACCAAATAAAATATACATAATGCTGGTGGAGTTTCATAGTCTGTCTCTCCTGTGTCCAAAGGACTTCTCAAAATGAAAGGGGAGTCTGTTACTGCGAAGGCACGTAAATAAACATGAACATTTCACAACATTGACTGTTTTTTGAGTGTGAGTTGGAGAGCCGAGTCAAGGAAATTCTAAGTACATGTGACTGTCATCTATAATGAAAAACACAAACGTATTTGTTGAATTGTAAGGAAATCACCCGGGACTTCAATGTTTTGTCCCAAGCAAATGTTTTAATATGGTATAACTGACTGTCTTACAAGATGGTGATCTCAGTGTTATCACAGAAAAGTTGACACAACTCAGATTTCACTTGCAATACGGAGGGGAGTGGGGTAAGATGTGTCAGTGGATAAACTGTGTCAACTCTTATACTGTAGTTTAGGATGGTGCATACTTCTGACATGAAGTCATACACTTAATAACATAAGCTGCCTCTGTTTTTAATTCTAAACATGTTTTACAAGCCAAACTAAATTTGCTCTATTTAAATGTCAAAAGAAAAAGTATCCAGATGTAAAATTATATATCATTCATGCTGGTGAAAAACATTTCTTGGCTGGTTTTAATTAATATGCAAATAATGTGCAGCAAAACATGACTTTAAAATGGGATTGTGCATCAGTATGTTTTTTTCTTGTTTATGTTCACATTTTAATAAGGAGATTTAGTTTTGTGTTCTTTCTCATTTGTTTTTGCCTGGAGGACAAAATTAAGTAAAAGTGACACAGCTTACCCCTAACACAACACCACCCCCCACCCCCCCACACACACACTGCAACAAGCTTGTTCTGTGTGGTAAAAAAAACCATCATCCTCATTAGCATGTATAGTGATTTTCATAAATGCATTGAACATATTGGACACATATTTTCAAATGATTTCAGGTGCAGCTTTTGGGTTTATTACTCTATTGGGTCTCTGAGTGTTGGTGGTCTGGTCTGACAGTGGGCTCCTGATCAGAGGTTGTTATGAGCTAATCAGTGGGTTTCCATGACGCTCAGGCAGTCCTGGAAGCTCTGCTACAGGAGAAAGAACAGAGTTCAATGACAGTCAAGATCTTATACCACTCTAATGGTCTTTTGATTCCACTGTCACAGCCCACTTGAGGGGCAACAGACCTAGTTTGCTCTGATGATCTCTTTCTGTTGGGTCATTGCCTCTGTTAGAGTACAGTTCACACTGTCCCCCTTTAGCAGGGTCCTGTCAGGACCCTACCACTATACGTTCAGACATTTGGGTCACGACTTAATTTTCATTTTTAAAGTAACATATGTCTACAAACACGCTATTCTCTGGTGATGTTTAATTAGTGTACTGACTAAAACATGAGAAAAATCTATACTAATTATTCTCTAGTTGTGCTTAAATGACCACTCATTGGTTTTAATTAGGCCTGACTCTCTTTTAAATGCTTTTCTAATGAGGTATGTTCAACAAAATGACTTGTGACTTGTGACTGTTTATATCATGTCATTTTAATTTATTTTTATCTGCACGAGAACTGAATCTGCATTATTAATGATGTGAATTTGTTAATGTAGTACAATTCAAAAGCTATAAACAAAACCTGATCCCAGGCAAGTTTAAAGAGTGATGAAATTCCGAACCTGGAAGACCAAATTCCATAGTTTCTAGTCTCTCCCTTTCACATTTCATCATCAACACTTGTGGCACATTCACCAATTGAATGGGACATTGTCCTCCCCTCAGAGCCCAGTCTCAATAACTGCCCATTTTCTGGGTCCCTGCCCTCACACAATCACGTATCAACTCCAATCTGTCCACATAATGCTCTACTGCCTGCCTGGAATGGCTGCTAAAACCCAGTGCCACTCCATTTGCATCCATCCTCTGCTTCTGGCCTGGGTGCGATTCGCTGCAATAATAAACTCCCTATCATAAAGGTGCGTGTTTAAAAGATTTTGTCTTTAAGAGAAACTTTAATAAACAACATTTTAAAGCAAAGAGCTTGTATGTCAAAACCTTTTCTATCATGTTTTTACTGAGAGGCTGTATAACTCTATAACACAGTCTTTAAATAAAAGCAGACCTTTAGGCACCAAACATACATTTTTATAAATAATGTCTTTCAATGTTGTGCCATAAGAAAAATATTAAAGTACCTTTATGTAAACATGATATTGAATTAATTTAATAATAATAAATAATCGTATATGTGCACTAAAAATAAATCCTGTATGTCCAAATGAGATTAAAAATCCCTATTAAAATTAGGAAATTGAGGTGTACAGCCTCATGGGGGAAGCCATGTGGAAATCACATGACCATTCATATAACACTATATCCTGCTCTCATTCCATTCTCCCTATTATCAGGCACTTTTGCACAGGAAATAAATTATTCATGGATAACTATGAATAGTGCATCTCTATAATGGCATCTGTACCTAAAAACATTTGCTTTTGCATAACGATTTATACACATTGCTGAGCGTTAGTATCAAAGACTGCCATGTCAGTCAGCACTATAAAAATGACTGATGCACTAATCCCCCTAATGAGGACCATTTTACACGTGGTACACATGAAATAAAGCTTTATTTAGGACTTAAAATGTTACAGTTCTGTACATAAGGAAAATGTGAAGCACTTATAGTCTTAGAAAGGTTTATACTTTAAACATAACTAAAACTAAGCTCGCCATATCTTTCTCAAACTCTCATTTAAGCTCTTAACAACCTAATTTGCAAACATGTCTGATAGTGCTTGCAACTGTTACATTACAGAAAAATATTGTCTGAAAACACAACACCACTTTGTTTGTGTTTTACCATTGCTAGACTCCGACGACTGTGTAAACCACCCACACACACTAATTGCAGAGCAAACTGCAAAAATTATTTGAAAGTTCTCAAATGAAATACTGTTGCCTCTACATAGGCAGAATTTGAAGGCCATGCTCTTGTACAGAGTCCCAGCCCTGTGTTGTCAAGCACACTCAATTCCATTTGCTAGTGAGTGATCAATATTTACCCCCCACCCCCCATTCTGCACATTTATATCTCCCTCATTGGCATAAAGATATGGACGTTATAGCAACCCGTAGCTCATTGGTTAGAAATGGTAGTTATTTTTAGAGCAGCTTAATGGAACAATAGTCATTCCTCTCTCTCTCTCTCTCTCTCTCACTCTCTCTCTCTCTCTGTTGCACCCTCTCTCTCTTTTTCTCTCTTTTAGGCACAAAGGTCATGGTGAAATGGATTAGATTTTGTTGTTTGATTTATATCTGTTGTTATTATGCCCCTCTCAGAATTCCATTTCGGAGAAATGCTGATCTTACCGCATATTATTTTTTTGTTATACGCAGACAATTATGCTTACAAACAGCTTACACTTCAGATATAGCAGGTTATATGTGATTTCTCTCCTTCTCATTAAAACATCATTATTTTTTTCCATGAAACTACTCCATCTGAGTGTCTGTGGAGGTGTAGTAGCCTGGGGCATTGGGAACCCTTGGGATTTAGTTCTCATTCCCAGGAATTTCTTTTTCTTTTTTGAGCTATATTCCTTCTCTTCTCACACGCAAGAAAAAGAAACCACCGGTTTTATATCTTCGCAAAGGGAATGTAAACTTCTCTGTCTCCAGCGTGGCAGATACAGTATATTTTTGTTGCTAAAATGAGTCTCGATGCGGACTGGAAATGCACCAGCTTTACAAGGGCGTCGAGTTGTCCCTCAACCCATGAAGTAACCATCTGTTTGGGCTTTAAGCTCTTTTGTATTAAAGCTGTAATAGCAAAAGGTCATTCTGGGAATGACATGAATAAACTTGTGAATTAATGCAAAACAAAAGGGGAAGTGATACCTCTGTACCGGAGGGGACATCTGGGTTCACCTAATCTGCTATGGAAACAAATCAATTAGAGCAACTGCAATTACTTCTGATGTGAACAATGAAGGGCTGAATTTTATACAGCTACGTTTTAATGCATGAACATGTTTTACTGTAGACACGGTCTTGAACATCCATGTAGTGTGTCTTATTGTATAATTTGGAAATAGCAAAGAAGGGTTTTCCAAATTAGTCTCGCACGATGCTAATCAAGCTTTTCTGAAATGAAAGCTCTTGTCCTTTCGGCAAAATAAATAAGTAAAAATAATTATAATTATTATAAAATAAACAATGCATGTGAATATTGGGAGGAGAATAATAGAAATGTCAAATGAAATAATCCCGTGTCGTTGATATTTCCCCCGACCGTGAAAGGTCATGGCAGATCGTTCAATGATGTGGCCCGTGGCCCGAAACGTTTTCATCCGCCATCCGCGCATAAATAATCGCGTGCTCAGAGCTCCCCCTGCTGTTTCAATAAAGCAACTACAAGTGAGACATTCGCCCTATGGTGCGTTTATTGTGCGTTTGACATGTGACACTACAGCACAATGAGGATAAACAGCAACCCAGGCAAAAAAATCCCACCAGGCAGAAAAATGTTGGCTCTTCTTTCTTAAGGTTTATGTGTCATGGTTGCGTTGGTAAGAGATCAAATAAGTTTATATTTATAAGTTTAATGTAAATTCCCGCTTATTTCCCTTTATTTCCATGATGATAGACTTGTTTTAGGTTACACGCTTCAGTTTAACTGTTCCCACGTGGCAGCACAATATTTGATCGAAACAGGTTTAGGCAGATTTGGGACACTGACATTCAACGCAATAAGGGATGTGTTCCACTGTCTGATACGCACTCATTCATTCTCATCAGTGTTCACAAATGATCTGTTTACTTATATGTATGCACAATAAAAAAGAGCTTTTCATACACATGGTGGCTGTACAGGAGTGTCTTGATAATATATATATTTAAGGAACGCCTTAAAACTAGGTTTGGGTAATTATTGAGTTTAGGGGTGGAGCGTAGTTACTGTAATATACTTATTATATTTACATTTAATTATATTTACTTATTAATTATGCTTACGTATCATATAATTTGTTTCAGAAAACTTAAATAGAGTTAATATGGTGTGTGTGTGTGTGTGTGTGTGTGTGTGTGTGTGTGTGTGTGTGTGTGTGTGTGTGTCGATTGCACGTTTGTTGTTCTATTTTTTGTGATAGGATTTGAAATGATTGCTATAATCTGTCATTTCCAGGCGCTATTAACATATTAACATCTGTATCTTGTTTATTTGCCATGCCATATTTTCCCTCTAATCAAGACTTAATAACGACAAGAAGATTGAGGAATTAGCTGTGATGAGCATTGTGTGAATCTCCGGCTGATTACTGCAGTAAAACACTTCATTTAGCGTGACACACTAGGCTGACTACCTCAATTAACCATTTACTATGATGTCAGAGCATGACGATGCGCTCATAGATGATCTTTGAAGATGGAAGCCCCCCTAACCCCACCACCCCGCACTTCACCCGGCATAACTGCGATAAAGTGGGATCACAGAGCTTTAAATTATGATCCAAGATAAACCTTCTCATCCTTATTAAAGATCTGATTATTCTACTCTCTGATGTGACATTACTATTAGTGATTTTAATAAACACTTTATATATTGGCCTCGGTACCGTATTTTATGGCGTGTCGGTGTCGTTAACCTCGCGTTGCCTTTAAGTTGCACTCATGAATGCAATACTATTGATAAATCAGATAAATGTCTCTAGCTGCTGCAATTTGTTTTATAGACAGATGGGGGAGCTGTAGGGCCTTTCAGTGTAAATACAGCCCGCTCGTTATGGTTGATTAAATATAACACAATTGCACCTCTTAACGATGCCTTTTTTATTATTTTGCTTTATTATTTTATTATTATTTTATACGTTTTGCAGGTGTGGATCCTCTGTATTAAGAAAAAGACAAAAGTTCCAGTTTATATTTAGTTGCTTCTTTGACGCTGTTGCAAAAGATGTCTGGTTGCTTTCTAAAACGTTAACAGTTCTTATCGGAACAACAGAATGGGTAATAATAAAGTAATACTGATACATATAGCTGTCTTGATGATAATGCCCTAAATGACAGTGCTGACATCATGAAGGCAGCTACACAATTTGTTTAGCCTGGGGTATGATGTTTTTATTTTATTTAGTTCTGTTTTTGCTGTATTGTCATTTGGAGAGAAACATTTTACAGACGACCTTTTACTGCAATGCCATATGTAATATTATTATGATATTATTAAATATAATATGGTGTCACATAAACATAAGAACTAAACGATACATAATGATACACAAAAATGAAACACATTTCACTGGGGGTTTTCAAGGCATGCAAAAATAATACCTGTCTGTTTCTGATGAGAACAGAAGTCTGTGGCCAGCTAAGTTTCAAAAACAGAGTGAAAAACACATAAATGTCATCATGTTTCCGTTTTAAGGGACGGAATAAGATCTATGATCTTAGTAAGAAGTTCTGTAAAGTAAGATAAAGAAATAGAAACAAAAGTTAAATTATATATCAAACTGAAACTCTAAAGTTCTGCTCAGCTAGAAACAGCCATTAAACCTGGGATGGTGAGCAGCTAGCGTATCCAGCTTCAGTGTATCCAACAGTACTCATTTATTTACATTTTAGAAATCCATTCAGGAAATGTAAAGAAGCCACTATTGAATTGTACAGTTATTTTGATATCACTTAACAGGGTCTCAATGTAAAATAACCATGAATTGTAGTGTCAAAACATGCTAAATTACTAAAGGAAAGGTGTCTTCAAATTATGTTACATTATGTTCCAGTTGTGTATGTTGTTTTGTGATATGAAGCTATTTTCTGGACTACACAAATGCTACATATGCTAGTTAAACTTTGTACTGGCAATATTCTGACAATACTCAAAAAGCATTAGTCTTCTTCACTCATTTCCACACAAGCTTATCATCAGTTATCTTCATGCTGATTGGTTCCTTTTTCACACATGATATCCAATAAAAATGTGATTCAAATGACAAACAAAAGCAGCTTCTGTACAAACTAACAAACTAACTGTCAGTTCTCAGGACAATGAACTATAAAATAATGCCCAAGCAACTTCACAGGAAGTGATGCACTTTCATTTAACCACAATGTTGTAGGGCCTTCCTTTCAACTTCATCATTTCTCTGCAAGATAAAAAGGGTGTTTAGTTTGAATGATAGTTAGCACATCTTCAAAGCTAAATCAAATTATCTTACTCGCTTACAGTATATCTTGTCTAAAACTTGTAATAATTAAACTGCAAGACTTGGAAACAGGGTTGTTTAAAATAGCACCATTCCTGTTGTAAAGAATAAAGTAGATCACTTATATTTAGGAACCACTAAAATATATTGTATGACTATATTGTTTGGCAAATGCTAGACAAATGTGTATATTTTGTCAGAAGGGTATAATGTTACATTAATAGTGAGACTTTCTGAGTGTACAGAATAAAATCAAAGCAAACAAAGAGAAGCAAATAGAGAATAAGAATCTATTTGTCTTTAAAATTCTTGTGTAGGCAACACATTGCTGATCTGTGAGATAGTCATGTGACCATTAGATATCAGTTTCACCTGAACAATAACTCACTGTGAGTGTCTGCTCTTTGTTGCATAGTGCAAAAGAAGTACTGCATTCATCCTCTGTGTGTGTGTGTGTGTGTGTGTGTGTGTGTGTGCGCGCTATATGGTCATATATATCAATGTGAGCCAAAAAGTAGGCTATGTAGAATTGTAAATTAATTGTAAAATACTTGACCTAGTTAAGTTCATTTGGGACCTAGATGTTTCTGATATTGTCATTTGTGGTATTTATGTCTCACGGCATCAACCTATATGACTAAATCATGTGAACTCCCCAAACAAATCCTAGGTAATACTTAACCTACAGTGAGTCACTGTTTAGAGACTTAAAACTTATCTTTGCAGAAACCCACAAAAGTCCTTTAGATACTCAGCTAGATACTCTAGCTGTTATGTAGTTCAACAATGCAGAAATTAATGCATTTCCATGCTACTCTATGAGTGATTCGTAAAATAATGGCAGTGCCTTCTGCCACTTTTCTTTGAATTACTCCAATTATATACAGCATTGTACTATTTTAGTAGCATTGCATCACTGTGGCCTAAATTGAGCCCCTCTCAGTCTCGTTTCCAAATGAGCAATATGCAAGCAGACCAAGGTGTTCCCTTGAGAAACCAAAAATAGATCTATACACGATTCTGTAGCTAGTCCTAGATCAGAAGGAATTGGGTTACTCTTATACTCGAACCCTCGCAGCACTCCAATGTATACTAATGCTAATACTGCTAAGAGAACATGACCCATTTTTATTAGGGTACTATACACTGAGCACCATTTGTACTGTTATTGGTCAACATTCTGGTCCAGTGGAGATGAAGTCTCCAATTCAAGCAAAACTAATGCCCAGAAATTCAAGTGGGCCCCTGCCACAATACAAATGAGACATTTAATCAGATAATGTGAGGAATCTAACTTCTTCTTTACAAAGAACAGTTAAAGCCATACATAAGCCACTGCATTATCCTAAAGTGAGGCACTCACTTTGAATAAACAAAGAAGATTGTGATCTGTAAAAGTTACCGATGGCAGATTAATACGGACCTGCTGTGGGGGTTCTACTGGAAGGCTGCATTGACCACCCTGTCGCTCAGGGGCTGGGTGGGCCTAAAGTTGTCTCCTAGCATCCCATCGTTCCCCTCAGGAAGCTCTGCTCCTTTAATGTGAGACCTGAGCCGACGGAACTCCTCGATCTGGGGCGAAAACCAGTTTGGGTTAGTTGAAGTAAAAGCCAATATTTGCTAATTAAGGAATACTTGTCCTGCTTAAACTTAGAGGTTGTAAGAATGTTTCACTGTTTTTTAAATGATTCTATAATGTTACTCATTGTAT